>JAILXH010102929.1:0-25362 GCA_023558415.1 Piaractus mesopotamicus | reverse complement strand
GTGTGTCTCTCTCTCTCTCTCTCTCTCTCTCTCTCTCTCACACACACACACACACACACACACACACACACACACAGAGCTTCCTAATGCCAGCCACACCGCTTTTACAGACGTCTCCATTTATAACAGCTTATCTATAGCCAGCGTATCACAGAAATATGAACCTTACCACATACACACACCCGATTTGAGCACTTACAGCCCTCCTGAGATATTATTTGTGTCAGACTAGTGTATCGCAACCACCAGCCTAATTCTGAAATCTTACTTTCCCAAAGGGGATTTCATATTCATCTATCATTCCACGACGTACAGACCTTTACTCCTCTCAGAACGGTAGCTGGGATGTATTAGAGCAATTATGCAATGCGCAATTCTAGTGTTCAGCGAAATAAAATTAAGGCCTGGCCAGTGGGGCTTCAAAGGAGGGACATGAAGAACAGATCGATAGTCCCGAAAAAGAAAACAGGAAGTTCGGCTTGTGGTTGAGTATTGTTTGTGTGTAGAAGAGGCTAATTTTAGGTCTTTGCGAGGAGTGCGGATGAGCGGCTGATGTGACGTATGTTTTGATGCCGTCTTTGTTGCTGTAATGGTCACCTGGCTGAGTCTGGACTTCTCTCTCTCCCACCCTTGCTCTGAAAAGCACGCTGCCAGAGTGAATGCTGTTCAGCTCACCCTGCTGTGCTCCAGCCCACACTCACCTGCAGCTCTTTAACCGTCCACCAATTCTACACAGCTGCATACACACGAGGGCTGTAAAAGTGCACTGATGCATCATGATACTTCAGTCTAAAGGAGACGATTCAACTGCATCGGTTTTGGAACGTTAGCTTGGATAAAAATCAACTGTACATTTTTAAAAAAGCTGTATCAAATGTACGTAAATGTATGTAAATGTAAACTGAACATGTTTTGTGTCACATTATCTGTTTTAACACATTTCATGTCACAGTTATGTGTTCTACTTTATTTTGCGTCATACTGTGATATGTTCTTACCTTGTACATACCTTGTCATATGTTATTTTCTGTTTTAACATACCATCATTGTCCAAAGAAAAACAAACATATTCAAAATGGTAACTTTACAGGAGAGGGAAAACATTTTTAACATTTAATGTAAGTTAATGTAAAGAGATTTTATTCCATGTCATTTTGAAGCACTTCTATTGGTCCAAAGATTATGTAATCTTCACACAATGTAAAGGGTATCTGCTAAGCTTAAATTATAAAGAACACTAAAAATAGCAAAACAAAAAGATTAAAAAGAGATTTTTTGGACAGCAATGATATATTGTGTTATACTATTATCTGTTCTAACATTTTGTCATATTAATTTCTCTTCTAATATATTTTATCATATTCCTATCTGTTCTAACATATTTTGTGTCATACTGATTTCTGTTCCAACACATTTTGTGGCATACTCATCTTTTATAACACATTTTTTAACATGTATTGTGTCTTCATTATCTAATCTAACATTTTGTTAGCATTTTCTGTTCTAATACATTGGGTCATATTATCTGCTTTACAATATTTTAACATGTTATCTGTGCTGACATATTTGTGTCATATAGTTTTCTGTTAAACTGGTACCGGTTCTAGCATAATTTGTATCATACTGTTATCTGTGCTAACATTTTGTGCTAAAAGTAAATTAACTAGGCACAATGTGTTGTTTTAGCACATCATCTGAGGGTATAGATAGATAGCTCATTTTCCAGCCCAAATACACTCTTCGTTACTCTCCAATTGTAAAAAAGGCTTGCCAAGTTTTTACTGTCTATTTTCCACCACTGTGTAATCAGTTCCTCCATTCACATTTGTGTAGTTGGTGTATTTTTATAAATAATTCTGAATGCCATTAAAAATATTGAATCAAACTGTGGTGAAATTTTGGATTTCACAGTGTATTGAACCATTTCCTGTAGAAACTGAATGTCATCACGAGGTCAGAAGTTTACACCCATAATAAGCAGTGTAAAAATCCTAGCCGTTCTGGTCCTGATTCGCTGAGTGAGGGCATGTTGTGTATGAGGCCCAGAGTCAACACGGGGTGCAGTGTTTTTCACTTGCTTTGGCACTGCATTAGGGATGCTACAGCACAGCATCCCTAATGATGGAGGTCTGAGCAAATAAAAATGGCACAGAGGTTACAGCAGACGTGTTCTTTATTTATAGAATATCCGAATCTAGCAGGCTACTTGGGAAGTCCTGTGGGAAGACTGTCTCCTGTCAAGTCTGAAGTAAAAGTGTTTACTGTCTAGGACTGAGACCTGCTCCGATTTACATCAAGCATCAAGCACAAGTGCAAGTGATTTGCTAGACTGCACCTGGCCCAACTACTAAAAATGTATTAATCACTGGTAATCAAACTAAAATTAATAATGAAATTGCATCTGCAAACACTGGACTTGTGCTAAAGATTTTAATAACAATTGCACTAAATCTATCAGATCTCCATGATGGCCTTCAGATTCTCTGATCAAAGACTTAAACAGAGGCAGAAAAATCAGTCTCAGGTCAAAAGAGGCAAAAAGATAAGAAAGATGTACTGTTTTGTGAGCTGGAGAATATGACATGCATCACAACACCATTTCATTAGAACTCACCAAAAAAAATGGTGACAAATTGTTCTCTTATCAAAGGGTCCTGTAATGACAAGACTCCACAGCAGGACACTCCAGGAACATCTAAGACTTCGAAGAAGAAAGAGAAACTATCAGAAACAGGCAGGATGTGTCTTCCTGTACAGCAGGAGCCTCTGCTTCACTTCGGGAGAAGTTTAGAGTTCAACAGCGTGGTCAAATCTAGTGAGTCAGACCTGCAGTTACGCTGGAAATAGAATACATTTATGTCCTGCATTCCTGTCCTCAAGTTTAAAACTGGAACTAGAGGGAGACTTTCCTGCTCTCCCAAGGGTTCAAGTGCGTCAACATTTTCAGCACCTGAATCAATATCTTCCAAGTGGATTAATGGAAAAATTTTTAGGAACAGTTTTGACTCTTTTTGTTGCGAGGTTCAAATAAATCTCCATAAGTATATGCTTTCACCATCACCTCCAGAGAGCAGGACTGCATTAAGCGCAGAACGGCAACTGCAGAGGCTTGTGGGAACTTCAGAGAGCAGCAGAGAATTCATCTTAGCTTCATCCTCCACAGCCAACTGCTTTTTTAACAGACAGTCCCATGAATATTCTAATTTGACCTTTGGGGCAGTCAGGTTGTGGATATGAAAGGAGAACTTGTGTGAAAAGGAAATAACTGACGGAGGTGAAAGACGAGACTTCAGCTTCATCTGAGAGGCTGGAAGGATAGAATTTCACGGGTAACGTTTGACATAGATGTATATATGTGGCTCTGATTCATTTTGCAAGGAAAAGGTCTGTAGAAGATTGCTTGCACATGAGTGAGTGGGTGTATCTACACTATATGTCCAAAGTTTGTAGACTCCTGCTGATCCAATGTTTCTTCTGAAATTAAGGTTATTAACTGGGTGATTGTTCCCCCTTTGCTGCAGTAACAGCATCTAATCTTCTGGGAAGGTTTTACACTAGATATTAAAACACTGCTGTGAGGATTTGATTGCATTCAGCCACAAGAGCATTAGTGAGGTCAGGTACTGATGTAGTTCTGAATCTCAAACTCCACTCCAACTCATCCCAAAGGTACTGGATGGAACTCCATCACGCCAAAGAACACAGTTCCACTGCTCCACAGCTCAATGCTGGGCGAAGAAATACGCCCTTCAAGCAGACACTTAGCACTGGGCATGGTGACCTTAGGTTCATGGATGGCTGCACCAGAGTGTCTCATTCTACTAGCAGTGCTCTTTTTTGGAGAGACTATATGTGCTGTGTGCAATTGAACACCTGTGTCAACAGTGGGTGGGTGCACCTTAAAAAATACACTAATAAGAAGGGCTGTCTGTTTACTTTTGGACACATAGTGTATATATGTGACGGCACAAAGAAAGTTACTCCAGGATTGTGGGTAAAAATGGTAAAAGAAGTTCTCCTGGATGTCATGCACAAAGTTTTCCTGTGTGCATGCAAAAAGAAATAAGTCAGGAGTGTGAGGCAAGCCAGCATATGGTGAAAGCTATTGACCTTGGACATCTCATATAATCAAGTGACAGGAAAAAAAAAAAGGCAGCCTTACACGTGATAGATCTGATAATTGTGAGACGCTGCCAGCTGCTCACAGATTTCATTTGATTAACTCCTAAAAAATAGAGCCGAGTTCCATTCAAGCAGACAGAAAGGACAATGAAAATGTCTGTTAAAAAACAAAAATTAATGGAATGGTTCCATGTGGGTAGGAGGTTATAGAGTGATCAATTAACATCACAATAACTTGCCTAAGGTCTAACAAGAGTGACACTTACAGGGCCCATATCCTATTTTTATTTTGGATTTTTCTCTTCCTGAGGTTCACTAATGATGTTTCCAGCCTCTCTTCGTGCCTTAGAAGTAAACAGGCTGCTTATGACATTTTATATTTTATGTTGAATTTTTTTTCAATAATAAATAGAACTCGTGCATTAAAATGTACAGCAGTATGTTCTCTGTAGAGGATGTGTCTTTCTTTTTACTTAGAAAATCAACAAAACATTTGACTGGGGGGTGTCCAAATTTATCTAACTGAAAACCGCATATGACTGTATATGAATTACCTCTGTTCCGATTTGATGCCCTGTATTATGCCTCGTTCAAAAAAGTCTGTTCTGAAAAAGCTTGAATGAACGAGGCTAAACTGCTGAAAAGGCAGATATATGTAAATATATTGGCTTTCGTGACATCACAAAAATAATAAACTCAAATCAGTCTGTTTTTACAACTTAGTTTCTATAATACATCAAACTCTTTTATTTAAAAAAGTGAGGAAATTAAGTTTTTTCCTTGATATGGATCCTCTGAAGAGATGGTTCAACCAGAAGTCAAATTTACCTCGAATGTAGTCAATCAGCCAAGACAAGTTTGGTGTCTGAAGTTCGCTTCCCCAGTGTGGCACTGGTACATTAGCTAGCAAATAATGGAAGTACTGGATTTTAGCTAGCCTGGGGTAAAAGGAAAACTGGGTAAATTAGATTTTTGGCCAAACTTTCTGTTATTTCTATGTTGATTTTTTTATGCTACCTGCTCAGCATCTGAACTGCTATGGAGTTACCAAGTAATGCCATGGACTGACACTGAAATCCTTAAGTGCCAATATCCCAATGTGCTATACGCAACTGAAACTGGAGCAGATTTTCTGATCTGGATATCCACCTCTGCCTGGACTGGCAGGTACCCCTGTGTCTGGACGAGCTAAGAATGAGGGCAGCTGAGCGTCCAGCATCATACTAGCCCAAGGGAAGCTGTGGCAGGCAAACAGCCTTTATCTTCTACTGGGCACCTGCTCATGCCTAAAGCTGAACCTGCCTCAAAGAAAGATGTGTGTTAGCATCCTCTCCACATAGAACACACACACACACACACACACACATATGTTTTTTGCCAACACACATTTATGGGGGGAAAATGACTGTTTCAGCATTAGAGCAAGAGACAGGCTCACGGACTGCAGGGAGCTTAAATTCCAATCTCAGAACAGAATGCTGTCTGTCTCTCCTCAGGCCATCACTAGTGTTTCTTCCTCCTCACCATTCTAACAGAAGGGCATTCTGGGTAACTGAGAAGGAGGAGTACAAGCTTTGAGGTTTTGGAAGGATCCCCTGCCGGGGGATGGGGGGATGGGGGACTAGCCTAGGTTTGTGAACTTTTTAAAAGATGTGCTAAAAGCTGAACAGCTTTACATAAAACCACAAAACAGCAGATGCTGAGCTTTTGACCAGAATTTGACCAGAAATATGGGATAAAAGGAAGACAAAAACACAGCTTTAGATATGAGGACAAAAAACAGGAGTTTAAAATGTCAGAGTTACTTCAACATGATTCACGTTGAGCCATGAACACACATGCACAAAAGCGACCTCCTCATGTGGCTGTGAATGCCCGGAGGAGGGCTGCCAGAGACATGATGTACTGACAGAGCGGATCCCACAGCGGCTTTGGGAGAATCCCGGCGGATGCATCACATCTGCGGATCAATACCGCACTTAATGCGCCACTCGCTCCGAATATCAATGGGCCGTGGGAAAAGGCTCTCAGCTTCTCACAGCGGATACCAGCTAAAGCCCACAATTATCACCTTTTCACACACACGGCCTGATTTGCTTTTTTGCTTTCTATTTTTGTTCGCAGACTTCTGTATTCTGTTAAGTCTGGGCTTTACAGGACATTCTGTCCTTGTGCTCTTTTTCATTAAGTAGCTTTAGAATTCTGAAAGTTTGTTGTTTTACTCCACACTTTAAAAATGATATCGTTATTAAATAATCAACTACATAGTTAGAACTTACACTGTTAGAAATAAAGGTACTGTGCAGGTACATTTTTCGTTCATCAAGGTACAAACAATGTAAATGTTCCCACCGTAAATGTACAACAGTGGTTTTAAGGTCCAATTGTGCACATTAAATACGTTTTTCCAGGTGAAAAGTACATTTTTGTACCTTTTCATAAGCTGATGTTTTAAAACAGAACAATAAAATAAAAAGCCTGGAGACGAGATGGGGTGTGTGGAGTCACTACAACCTAGAAAATATAATTTCATTGGATTATGGTATAATTATGTTCCCTGACTAAAGGTACTGAGATGTACTCTTGAGGGTACCACCTCAGTGACAAGAGGGGGGTACAGCCCCAGCGACAGTTTAGCACTTTTTTTTTCTGAGAGTGTACATCTGCATTTGATATTTGATTTTCATTCTGTATCGACAGGTTTGGAGGGGAAACGTACTTCACAGAAGCGTGCAAACGGAAGCGCTTCGAGCAATGCAAACACAGACGCACAATGCAATTCGTAATGCAATACAATCAGAGGCTACAATCTGGGTGTTGCAGGAAGGGACGCTATAGCGACAGTCTCGCCTGGCCAGGTTGTCTTGCACCGCTGGTGCGTTTTCTCTGAGTCAACACTCATGACAGAGCAGCAGTTTGACGAGTGTCTTGCAGAACTGGTTTGCTCGTGTAAACATGAATGATACAGCTTTGCAACTTCATTCCAACAGAGCAGGTAAAGCTGCAGATACTCCCCTATTGTTGACATGTTTAACTGCTGTGGCTGTTGGAATAACAGCAGCATCCTGTTTTGAGAGTCTCAGATTTGTCCTTTCTTGCCCTCCTGAGTACTGAATGTTTTAACTACCACAAGAGTTTGTAGAGTATGTTTCCGGTCTTCATTTTATTTGTGTTTTGCTCTTACATGCTATACTACTGTTCAAGCGTTTGAAATCTGAATCTGAAAACTGTTTTATAATATACAACCAATGGTGTTGCTAGTACACGTATAAAATGATTTTCATATGATGCTACTACTCTACAACTTTAAATGTTATAACCAATTTAAAGAAAAGTGTGAAAAGTGAAGAATTTTAAGATGTCCAGAATGACGCACAGAGTTGTAGATGGTTCTTACAGCTGTACCACATGAAGAATGAAGAATAAAATTTAAATAAACTTCTAGAATGCCTTGCGTTCAAAAAGTGGTGATCAGATCTTGAGGCAGAAAACGTAAGTAGACTATAAGACTATAAGTAGATAATTATGATATATTATTCACAATTAATAATTGTGTTCTCAAAAACTAAAAATATTAAATAATACATTTTAAAATACTTCTGTTGCCTACTTTGTGGCATTTCAATCTGTTTAAGTTCTTATGGAATAATATAATTTAATATTACACTTGATTCCAAAATTTTGAACGGTAGTATACTTTGCAATCTTTGCTTTGTAATGAAATAAAATTTCAATGAAGTCAAGGCATTTTAAACACAAAGAATATCAAAAATAGAATCAAATCTTAATCTCAGACTCAGAAATCAGACACCTCACCGAACCTGAAAAATGTGTACCATTCCTCCCCTACTGGCAATAACTGAAACCTCTAAGTTTAAAGCATTATTTAAAACAAAACAAACTTACAATATCACAAAAATCAAATGACTACTCATTTGTACCCACACATGCTGCAGAGCCAGCACTGCAGACCAATCCTGTTCTTTGATAATAAATGCTTAAGAAGTAAATAGTTTTCCAGCCCATGCACTGTCAGAGTAAACATGAGGAGTACAGTGGGACCTCAGTGTTTGTGCCAAAGGCTTTATGCTTAGTATTCTCCCAGCAACAGGCAAAAAAAGCTTGCGTCTTACAGCGCAGTCCGTGTCCTCCGGTGCGCCGGCCTGGCACTGGGGCGCTGGCAATTTGTTCCCAGATCGTGTCACTGCTCCATGAGCAGCAGGGCTGGTGCCGGCTAGTAAGCGGATAAAGCCCCTGTGCTCTCTCTCTGTGTTTCAGAATGACTGAAGCAGAAAGACAGTGTCGAGTGCATGCGAGTCTGTATGTGTGTACCGCAGCATGCTGCGCTTGAGCGCCTGCATGAATTTGAGAATCTGTGATTGCACGGCTGCCCATCAGTCAGTGTAACAGTACAGCGCGCGAGGACAGGCCGTGTGCCAGTGCACGCGTGTGTCTGTGCATCTGTGTGTGTCGGGATTCCAGAAGCAAAGCATGTGCGTCTGTGGAAGATCAGCTCCTGTCAGAAACGAGGGCGCTATGACATACTCTTCCTCCTGCAGCCATCTGTGCCTCCTCCTGCCGGCTGCTCCCTGAGTGCTGGAGTGAAGCGCTGCCCTCCTTTAACATTCAAACAGGGCCCCAGGGAGCACACAGGAGGGCCCCTGTCCCGTCGAGGGGCCGCACCGCTCACAGCTCACAGCCATGGAACACTAACCACAAGTGCGACGGCATGAATCCCAAGTGGGACCCAAGCAAGGTGTCCTTGAGTTAGACAGCATACACCTGCTCAGTGTCTCAAAGTGAATAGGTGCCAGAAAGGGTTCTTTTGAGAAATACTACAGAACACAGGTCTTCAAATGTAGATCATGAATCCAGTTTCTTAGCCTGTATTTTCTAATGCTTGGTAGTTTACCGACCTGTTTACCAACAATTACTGAATAATTTGGACCAGAAAGTAGATTCAAGGTCTGGATTCAAGGAACTCTACCATAGATGGACCACTTTTGATCTCTTTTGAAGCTTTCAGTTCACTTTGCCCTCTTCTATGGCATAGAATGTAGCCACTTTTGAAAGCAGTGTTTTCACAACAGGATGTACTGTACTGTCATTTCACGGATGAGGTTCGAAAATGGCCCACAAATGAAGTGTGGAACACCAAGGAGAAGCCATCAGAGGAAGCCACAGTTTGAGAACTGAACACACCAAGCAAGACTACTAAAACAAGTTAGTAGCAAAAGTTTTAAAAAGTTTGTTTCTAATTTTCTGTTGTGTAAATAGAGGCTATTCAGGAAGTGATTCAATGACATGTAGTACCATGCAGTAATCTGTCATTTCTGTATAATGCACAATGTTACCCTTCCATTTGTGACAATATTACAATATTACTAATCCAGGTACTAGAGAATGAGGTGCACAGTGTGCACTGTAAGAACAAGTGGAAGAAGATATTGCTTAGACAACAATGTAAAATTAGACAAATGATTATCTTCAATATTATTGTAACAATCAATTTTACTGTCAAACTACAAACTACCACATGTGAGTGTAACAGAGTCTGACCCTATAGCTTGCAATTTACCTGTCGGTTACATAATTTCCATATAATTACCAATTGGGCTGCCTTTCAACATCATGTAATAATGTACAATGATAAGATACTAATAATTTATAATGATGAATGGTTCTCCGTGTTCATTTGGTTGGAAACCAAAATATTGCCAAACTGGCACCCTTCTTCTAGACAAGCTTGTCCATTTTACTCTCTATTGGAGAGTAGATGCCATGTAGTTTGATCATAGAGTTTCTGTTTCATTTCCTTGTTCCCCATCAGTCTTTGCTGGAGTGAATATCTATATTATAATCTTCCCAAGTGGTGTCCAGAGAATGCACATGTATAGTTAAATTAGTTGATGTTCTGTTTGTATAGTCTGTAATTTTTATATACATTTTTGAACTAACCATAGATTAGAACTGTATCATAAAGGAATGGTTAAATAAAGGTGAAACTGTAAGAAGTGAAAAGAAATAAATATATATATCAGACAATATCAATTACTGGTCCAAGGCTAATTGTATCTGACTTCAGATTTTGTTCTTCTTTGCACTCATTTTTTCCCTCTAAGAGCACTACTCTTAATAAGTCAGTGTTGGCTGCGTAGTGAAAGAATATTGTAATATGAACAGAATAGCAAATGGAACTGCAATTTGTGATGGTAGCTCAGTGGTCATAGCAATAGCTAGGGGCTAAAGTTGGCTGCTGCCATGTAGACCATTAACCCCAAGTTGCTCCAGGGGAAAAGTTCCTATAGCAGGATAACAATATCAAAAAAGTGGAAAGAGGTGGAAAAAATGCTGGCTGAATGACAAAATGTAAAAAATTATACAGCAGGCCTTCTGTGGTATGGCCACGTCTAGAGACTTGAGTCACTTAACTATGGCCCTCATCTGTAAGAGCCTTGAAATGTGTCTTCATGACTGACTCAAGACTCCTAAAACTAGCCTAGAAATTCTGTCAAAAGCACAGATTCTCAATATTTCAATCAATAATACATCGCATGTTCAGTCTTAAATCCTTGCTCTGTGGAAAGAAAAAAACATGCGCATACATGTAGATACAGAACGTAAATGTAATTCATTACGCTGCTAAGTATGCATTACTTATAATTATGTAACGCAAACTGAATGGACAGACAAACCATAATAATTCTAAAGGTTAAGTACCTTAGGCAAGGCATGATTTGCAACTATGAACCCCTGTAGCGAAAGGGGCTGCATCTCTGTCCCTCTATCTGTCCCTACAGGCCAAGCCAGTGAGCTAGTTTCTCACAAAAAAAAAAAAAAAAGGCTAGAAATACTATTTTTGCAATGACACATCCATGATACACAGAGAATCTCGCCCATAACTGTGTCTATATAGGCCTACAGACAGAGAAGACGGCAGTGCATTGTCTGAAAGTATAAGGTGAGAGAAAAGATTAGCGAGGAGTGTGACAATCGCCCATTCAGGCCACAGTCCACTGCTTCTTCACGCCTATACGCCCACTCCCAGCCTACCCCCTTCTATTCTACTGTCCGACAGCTCCCCAATCACAGCCATTATAGCAAACTCGGAACAATCTCAGTCTGTCTGTCGCCTAGTTTTCTGCCTGCACTCCTGTCCACAGGGCCTCTGCTTATTCCATGCGAAATCATTTTGACGCTAGACCATCTGTATTGTGCAGAACGGACCTTTCGGGGCCACAATGTATATGATGTAGCTCTGCTCAATAGCATAACGTTTTGACTGGCTCTCTGTGATCTCCAGTGGCCTCTAAATCAAAAAGAGGGCTTAGAGGACAAAAGGGCTGTGTGGAGAGAGAGGACGGTGGGACAGAATATGAGGCCCAGCTGCTGGGTTTGCTGTAATGAAATGAGCAGGCGTCTGGCCGGTCACAGTAGCAAGAGTGCAGAGAACAAGGAACAGTCAGAAAAGATGCTAAGAGTTTCTGGTTGGGCAATAACAACTGGAGTGGCTGACAGTCAACTGTGAAGCCACAGATGAGCACAAAGACTAAGGGCCTTTTTGTAAAATATTCAGGTTAACCATTTCATTCTATTCGAGCTTTGAGATGGACTTTTAAATTACACTGCCAGCCAAAAATCTGAGGACATTTTGTCTTCTTTTGTAATTTGAATTCTCTGATCTCGCTGTTACATTTCAGTGAGTAAGTAAAAATAGCTGAATCATTTTTCTTAACATAAAAGAGCTGTTTCCTAATACTAATGGGTTTATTTTGCAATGCTTCATCAAAGTATGTTCCCTGATATGAAGAGTAGGAAAACAGAGAGCATTGGAAGTAGAGATGGCACAATACCATTTTTCTGATAATGATACCGATATTGAAACCTTGAGTATCACCTAATATGAATGCAATATTTCTTCTTTAAAAACTAGCATTAAAAAAAATCAGCCATTTTCATTTAAATCACTTCAGTTTAGGATGAGCATCTAAACGTAGGCTAACATGCTCCAACTACTCAAACACTCTACCACCCCACAGGAAGAAACACACGAATAACAACATTATATCTCACAGTGTAAGTGTGCACGCTAAATCAGGAGAGATTTGTTTCAGAATTGAACTGGATTATTATGTTTTACCCTCCACATCCAATCCAGCTTTTCCTGTAATGGGATCTGTGCCATCTTTAATTGGAAACCACACAAGCCAAAATGTGGTTAAACAGCTGAAAGGTTTGAGTGCTGATGAGTGTTGACACAACAAGGGGATAAAAAGCATGAAGCATGGCATTATTCCCAAGACACAACTGTCACAAATACTGTCAAAAATATTTAATATGTAAAGTTTAGGTCTGTGCCTGCTGACTGTTAATTGAGTTACCATGGTAACTGTCCTCAGTGATGGTAAAAACTCATTAACAATTTTTTTTTTATAAAATGTTCATTTATTCATTTATTTGTTCAAACCCTAGCAAGAGATCAGCGCTACTGCATGTGACCATAACTTACACTGAACTTTATGCACAGTGTATGGATTTAGGATATCCTCAGACCACAGTGTCAGGTTTTCGGGCCTTGGGAAGAATGTGGTCATGTCTCATCTCTTGTATAGTTGGACAAAATAGCCTTGGACAGTAAACATTCATAATTCTGTTCTTTACTGCAAGATTAATAACAGTTACTCCTGAACAGTTTTTCCTGCTATTATGTTCTTTAATTTGACAAACATTAGCTTCAACTGATACGCTAATAATGTTTTTGCTTCACTGTCTGCTTTAGTATATGGGGCCCTCTAAAGAAACTCCCTGAAAAGCATTCTGTTATTGGCTCAGGCCTAGTTCAGTTATTGCAAAGGGACAAAGAACACAGGCACAAACCTTCTGAAAAGCAAGGTGCCCCCACTTCATTGCAAAGAGGATCACAAAAATACTTATTATTCTGATTCCATTCTCTTTGAGATATTGAACTCATGGATGCAGAACAGTGTGAAGCTGTGACAGGCAGACCCTCTGAAACTAATCTGAGGTCTGCTTCCTCAGCTGACGCTGACAGACTCTAGACATAAGTCAAACTTCATTATGAGAGCAATCCTAGAGCTCGAGCCTGTACAAGAGAGCAGCAGCTCAGCCAGGTCAGAAACCCACACCTAGGTGGCTGGCTGTCGCTAGGGCTGTGTAAACTGAGAAGGTGTCTGGAATTGATTGTGTCTGCCAAGGGGGAAACTACAGAAAATCTAAGCTGCCATGTCCAGAGGATCATGGGCCAGTGAATCTGAATCACAATAAGGGCAAGAGAGAGAGAGAGAAAGAGAGGTATGGACAAAGAGAGCATCCTTTACTCACTGTCAATGCCTGTGTGGCAGCAGAATCCAACACAGAGAGTATGTTTGCTTTTCCTCTCAGGATACAGTGTCTGCAGTGGAGCTGGAAGAGAGGTTTGTGGGTTGGAGGGGGCGGGGGAGGACAGGGGAGGAGGGGCAAAAACCCCACAGAAAAGCAGGAACTTCAGGAGCCCTCAGCCAAGATCCTGTACAAACAGAGAGACAAACAGATAAATATAATGTTCAATATATGTTGCCGTTGTTATCTTTATTTATTATAATGTCATTAATGCTATAATTGCTATTACTTCTAACTTTGCTATGCTTTGGCAACATCAGTGCAGTCCTTGTTGGGGGGTGGTGCAGAGACAGAAATAAAGAAAGAGACAGAGAGAGAAAAAAAAAGAAAGACAGAAAGAGAAGGAAAAACAAGAGAAAGAGAAAATAGAAACAAGAGAGAAGTAAAGTACAAGGCAGACAGAAAGAAAGAAAAAGAGAGAGTGAAAGAAAGACTAGAGGAAAGAAATAGAGAGAGAGCGATTTAAATACATTAGGATGGAGTTATGTTGGAAAATCGTAGGTTAATAACCCTGCGTTTGTGGCAGGAAAGTGCTGGCAGAAGACATGAACTGGTCAGTGACCCGTGACAGAGGAAGACCCAGGCTGGCCAAATGTCCTCTTGCAAAAACCTCTCCACTTATTCTTTCTGTCAAAACACACCAGCAAACACGCATGCACACGCTGCAGAGCTCTAAACACTACCAGATGTTTCTGCTAGAGAGCACAACTCCCACCTCCAGAGACAGCGAGGAGCAGAACCAGGCTTTCTGAACTCATTAACCCTATTTAATCTCTTTTTCTTTCCCTCATACTCTCACTCTCTCTTTCCTAGTGCTGTTCTTATCCCAAGCCACTGCAACTGAGCGTGCGACATGTGCTATACAAACAAAGTTTATTAATACCCTCATTATTAAAACATGACCAAATGATAAGCGCTTTCTATATATAGCGACGCTCTCTGCAACCAGACTGCAAACTCTAGCTCCGAGGCAGCCCAGATCTTACAATATCCAGTAAGAAGCAGATACCACAGGATCAGTGTCAAGCTAGTTTTAGGATTCTGCAGCACAGGCTTAGCCTGACTCATTAAGCAATCACAGAGTTTTACACATGGCCGTTTATCCTGAGCAGCCCACCCGCTCCCTGAGGCTTGGGGCCACTCACTGAATTTCCCGGAAACGTGTTTGTGCAAAGCTAGCACATTCTGACCGCTGCTCGCTGCGCTAACCACTAGTGACTAATAGCATCTGGTTCAGGCATCTGCCCCAACCCCTTCCCCTTCCACCACTCAGAGTCTTCATTGGCAAGACCATATTTAGTTACACTGAAGTGTAGACTACAGTTCTAATTGAATATTTGTTTGAATCTAAGGCTGAGCATGAATTGCTCTCCCTCCCCTCTACCCAGGGCCCCCCGCTGTTCGCTTGGAGGGAGTTGAACTGTGGAGCCTCAAAAGCCTTAGCCGAGGCATGAGTTATTCCACTTACTGCAGAATGCAGAGCCTGCAGAGGCAACAGTAAAGACTATGAATTTTCCTTATTTGGGTAACATCCATAATCTCAACCACACATGTTTGAACTGCCATCCATCAGCAGCGATATTTAAATGGACCACAAATAACCACTTGCTGTAGAGGAAAAAGCTTAATATTTCATCAATTATGGCACAGATATGCATGAGGCACTTTTAGGATGTGTTTCTGTCTCGCTACAGTTCACATCTGTTTTGAGAACTGGAGAATTTACTGGGTCTTTGGGCCGGACGCTTGATCACTGGCACCTCCTACGAAATGTTAACATAGCTGTGCGGGTATGATGTTAAACAACAATACAGTGTCTCAGGAATCATTTCAAGAAACTTAATAAAAACACCCACATTTACACGAGGCTCTGTGTGCATGTGCGCAGTGAACAGTGTGTCATGGGAAAAGAGCTTTGTCATCTAAAGTGATGTCAGCACTGGCCTAAGCAGCCTCAATGACACACACATACTCCCACTCACTTTTTGTGTGCTTGAGCTTGGGTGTGTGTGTGCATTTCTTCTGTGGTCATTTTAAGCTTTATTTTAATATTTCAACACTTTGTATATTAATATCACCCATATCCATACTATTTTAAAATAATAAGAGCTGACACTTAAGCATTGTTAAAAGTCTGAAAACATACCATTCACCCCCCAGCCTATATAGCCCAACACATTCAAATATACTATATAAGCCCCACTCATTTACACTGAAGTTACACTGAAGAGTGTTTCAGTCAGGACTCTGTTTTGATAGAGGCACAGTACAGGGTACCCAATCACATCAGAGATCATTTACATATATCACTCTTAAAGGCACAGCAACAATCACAGCATATTTCAGTCTAAGGAATAAAGACAGGTGGAAAGCGGTCATGTAAAAATGAATTGTGAGTGATTCTGGTGCATATACTCACACAGAAATATGCAGCATGTGGGCCCTTTAATACTCCTAAATGTGTGTATGTGTTTGAAAGTGAGCTGTGCCTGTAAAAAGGTTACTTTTAGGAATGGGCATTTCAGCCAAATTATTAAAATTTGTACAGCATTATTTGAAAAATAAATAGACTAAATAATAAAAGGGACTGGGTGTTCCTTATGCATCAACTATATAACTAATTTTCATTTTTCTTTTTAAAATAAGCCCTGTGATAAACTGGCGACCTGTCCAGGGTGTATCCTGCCTTCCGCCCGATGACAGCTGGGATAGGCTCCAGCAACCCCTGCGACCCAGGAGGATAAGCGGCTTAGATGATGTGTGTGTGATAATTAAGATATAATTTGACTTTAATCGTAATAGGACAACACACAAGAACATACAATGAAACACACATACAATAAACAGTATATAACATTACACAGCACACAGTATGGGAGAACCATGGAATTATAAAATTACACAATCATTTCATCAATACACTCTTACGAAAGCTGGAAATCTTATGGACATATATAATGCTATACGCTACTCAGATGAGTTTAAAAACCTTATCGCAACAGCAAAAAAGCTTTTCTTGAAACTGAACGTCTTAGTTCTTAAAGATTTGTAGCGTCTCTCAGAAGGAAGTGGTTGGAAAAGATGGCATGCAGAATGAGAAGAATCTGTAATTATTTTTGCTTAAGGGTGTACTGACTATAAAGTGAGTCAACTGAAGGAAGAGGTATTCCAATTATCTTCCAATTATCTATTAAGCTTTACCAAAAATACCTCTATTACAGGTTATCTATATGTCCACACCAAACTGTAGCAGATGACGTGGGAATACTCTTAATAACAGAACCCCTTTTAAAAATTCTCTCAAGAATGTGAATTTGCAGAAATTTCAAAGATTGGCCTAAACAGATTAGAAGCTCTGACTGATCTCATAGTTCCTAAATATGAGAACACTTAATGTTAGAGAGAAGTTAATTTGCTTATCAAAATCCTAATTTAATATTACAGTTTAACACGTGACTAATCGAAAACATTCTCACTCATCCCTAGTTATTACCTCATTTGCTTGAACATTTCGGTCTGTTGATTGTCACTGTAGCAATGGAACCCTTCTGACACACACGCTTATGGCCAAATAACATTTTTTAAATGTATTTTCAGTCTTCCCAGCATGTGTTTGTGAGGAGACTGAGCGCAGTGCTTGAAAAGAGCACACAGGAAGTGCTTACCATCTGACTCATGTTTATGGTTTTTCATATGGCTGAAAACAAAGCCTAACCGCTGCCTCTGCTGGTCACTGGTTATAGTGGGCACGACAGAGGCTGAACAGACTTTTCTGTAGATAAAGCTAAGTTTAAGTTTAATGAACAGCTTGACAAAAATTTGCACAGATCTCTAAAAATGTACACAGGGTATGCACAAAAGCTTTCTGCAGCTACTGTTTGGAGCTCTGCAATGTGCAACATTGTGCAAAATTCCATCCTTTACTGATTTAACTTCCAGTCAAAACAACCATTAAGTAGAGGTTGTTCTTTTTTCAGCAACAGGAAAGAAAGCAGAAAACACATGTAACAGAAAAATTACACAACTCTCAACAACTAAATATGACAGCAATTTATTCAGTATTTTGAGTGTTCACTCTTCATCTTTATCAAAGCTTCCATTCCTTTCAGGAAACGCGTTTAGTTGTTAAAAATTCAGTTACATCATTTCCCCACACCTCCAACGTTCAGTCTTAGAAAGTGGAAGCATTTTCAATCCAAGTAATCCCAAACACATTCAGTGATGTTGAGGTCTTTGGAGTTGAGGACGTTGGAGTGACCAGATCATTCTTCTGAGAACACCATCAGCTGCTTTGTTTGATTTGCAAATTTTCTTTTTTTTTTTTTTGTCTATTTTCTTTTCTCAGTAACCGCTTCTTGACAGCTACACTTCCTTTCAGACTCACAGTGTTGAGTTGTCTTCTCACAGTGGAAGGATGTACAGTTTATCAAATGGTGACAGTTTTGGTGTCTACTAGGTTTTGCACAGTTGTTAGGAGTCTGCTTTTCTCTACAGTTTCAGAGTTTCAGAGTTCTTTTTTCCTTCTGTCTTCTTTTGGGTTTCTTCTTCCTTGCACAAGTGAATTATCTTATATCTAATCTCCTCAGATCTATCCTGTGAAAAATGAATAACTTGTACTTAACAGTTATTTTGAGTGTAAATGTAAAAAAAAAAAAAAAGTCTCTTTTGTCCCGTTTTACGTGTAATACCATGTTATACAGTGTTAGGAAGCAAGACGTTTTGAGATTACTTAACAACTCGGCATGGTTTGAGGCCAGTGCAGCTTGCACAAAGGGGTATAAGCTATCATCTATTAGCTACACTAATCTCATAGCTCCAGTGTAAAACTAAAGGAAACTTAAGACACTGAACACTTCTTGGCTGACTGACTACATTAGTGGTGTATAAATCTATCGTGTTTCTCTTTTAAGCGAGGACAACTGCAAATGTTTAGCCGGACAACTTTGTTTAGACTATACACAGTGGGTTGGGCTATGATGAGATATGAGCGTAGGCTGAAGGGGCTCTATAGGCGAGGGTTAAAGGTTTATGGGTTTAGGGCTGAAGGGGCCCTCCAGACGAGAGTTCACACTGTTCAGACCGTATGGCTTTAGGTTAAAGTGGCCATACGGCCGAGAATTTAGGTTAAAGCCACGTTGTAGGTGACAGTTAGGGTATAAATCACGAGTGTAAATGATGAGCTCAATCCCAGTTAACGAGAGTCATGTGACCTCTGTTTTCTCATTTGCCTTTAATAGACCCAGAGGAGCGCACTGGTATTTAGATGTGCCTCATTGCCTCAAAGATCGCCTCTACATCTTTTCTTCTCTCTCTCTCTCTCTCTCTCTCCCTCTCTCTCTCTCTCCCTCTTATTCTCTCTCTCTCTCTCCCTCTCTCACAGACACGCAGATTCCCTCCCACTTTCCTATCTCTCTTCACAGGAGAGTGTATTTGTATGCATTATGGCTGTGCAACAATTGTTAATCATTATATCAGTATTGGTCTCTGAAATATCAATATTGCAAAAGGTTTGCTAAAGGCAAAAAAAAATGTGTAATAGCTATGTGCATGGGTAGTCGAGTACTCAGTTACCCATTCAAGGAGTCAAATCACCACTCGTTGTGTTCATCACAGGAAAACAGAAAATGCAGACTGTAAAACGAACAAAGCTTTGGACTAGATTCCGCTTTTTGTTTGCCCACACCTACACACACTAACAGATTGGCTGCATTTTACTTTGGGCAAAGTGCAGGTACATTTTTTTGTTCATCAAGGTACAAACAATGTAAATATACCCTCAAAGGTTCAACAGTGGTTTTAAGGTCCAATTGTGTACCTTAAATAGGTTTTTCTCAGGTGAAAAGTACATATTTGTACATTACAATTGTACATCAGAACAATAAAATAAAAAGCCTGGAGAGACAGGGTGTGTGGAGTCAGTACAACAACAACAAAATATCATTTCAATGGATTAAAATACAACTATGCTCCCTGACTAAAGGTAACGAGACATACCCTTGAGGGTGCCACCCCAGGGACATGAGGGGTACTGCCCCAGAGACAGTTTCATACCTTTATTAGTGTGGGAAACAAAGTAAAATGTTAATAAAAAGTGGCTTACAATTAAACAACGCTGCCAGTGCTGAAACATTTACCCACCCTAAGAAGTCAACAGAGAACAATCTAGTACAGTTTAGCAAAGTTGTAGTCAGTTTAGCAAAGTTACTCTGGCTTTAGTTAACTCTAAATTGCCTTGCTAAGGTCAAATGAAGCACATGATTAAATTGGCCTTGTACGTCGCTGAGGAAATACTGAGGACGGAGCACATTAAGTGAACATGTCAGGATCCCTTGTCATTCATTCATCAATCATAATAGTGTATTTTGTATTTGAACTGGACAATAATCATAAATGCAAAACAAAAATCAAGATTTTTTTCTAAAAATGTGTCACGCTTCTGCAGACAAATGGTGGTCACTCTAGACACTAATGTGAAAATTCTGTTTCACGATCCACTGTTTTTTTTGTAAGATTTCAGTAAAACACAAAAGGAGTTGGGTTCATATTTGTGTTCAGTGTAATTGATATTGTCCTATTTTATTTTGCCAGATCCCCTTCCCTATGTCTCGATTTTGTGAATTGAGAAAACTGTGTGGAATTAATGAATTCACTGGAATTTTTTGGAAATTTCTGGTATCAGACAGCTCTGGCTGTAATTTTTTTTTTCACTTTTATTTTTGCTTATTTTATCTCTGTGGTTAACTAGCTATCCACTCATGAACTCTTATGGATACCTGAATATCACAATCAACTGAAATGTACATTTGTAATATACAAGTCCTACAAACCAGGCATTCTTTCAGACATTTTCAGACTTTTTTCTGGTTTAATTTTTACCCAAATGGTTATTTCATTTATTTTACTTTTTAAATTGTTTTAGCTATGAGATTTCATGGCTTAGATGAAAAGTGGTATAAACAGAGATGATGAGCCTTCTGTCAGCGTTGTGATGAATTTAGGCTCTCACACGCTCTGTTGCACATTATTTTTTGTCAAAATCATGCACCACTGGGTTTATATCAAGGGCTTAACCATATGCTTTTTGCATATGTGCAATATATTCTGGTCTAATTTCAGGTCTAACGTGTGGGTATGCATGTGAGTGTGATTCCTTCTGTATCCCTCTCTGCTCTCTGTGCTGTAGACAGTGTGTTCTGGTCTCTGTGTTTGCTGAGCAATGGTGCCCACTCCTGCTGCATCCCCCCCGGTCTCTAAAATGGATTTATTAATAATGCAGTGGCCTTGCTGTCATATTGGCCATTACTGTAGCGAGGAGCGGGTCCGGCATGCTGATTAATTACTAATCAGATTAATCGCTGTCTTTCATAAGGAAATGAAATGGACTGAATGGACATGTTACTGAGAAAAGTGCTCTTTGGTTTGAAGAAGCTTAATTTTCAATTAAAGACTGCGGAGCACAAGAGCATGAAAGAATGTTGTTTGTGTTCAGACCATTTAAAGACCTTTCCTGAATCAGAGCACCTGCTCCACCTGTTTCTCCTCCTCATAAGTGTTGTGCAAGAAGTACTTTGTGCACACAGGCTGACGCCAGTCCCAGTGACTAAACCGTGCAAATCTGAAGGCAATAAACGTCAACTATTCCATACAATTTCAAAAATAACTGGTTGCATATTCTTAGTTAGCTTGAAGATGAAGTCATTAATTCTGTAATAACATACATCATTGATGTTTACATGTTACTCTGGAAACAGCTAATGACATGAGGACTGCCAGAGTTTCTGTGTGTGTGCACACATGTATGCGTGTATGGCTGAAGTGGTGCCAGGTACAGTCACAGTCATTACAGCTCACCCAAGCTGGGTGGAAATGTTGACTGGACACCTGAGGGGGAGAGGGTCCCTCTGGACACACACACACACACACACACACACACGGCTCAGCTGGACTCACCAATTGGGAATAGTGAACAACTTAACGCAAGAACAAAAATTCAACTCATCAATTTAACTTCAGCCAATGTGCAAAGTTTCCTGCAGGCATCTCTCTATCGTCTTTTTCCCCTCCTAGCTGAGTGAGAGTCAGCTCCCTGCGTGGCTAACAGTGCCATTCACCAATGCATTTCATCTATCATTCATCAGACACACGGGCACATCCTGAGACAGGGAGGTTTTTCCGCTCTCTCCAAGCAGCACGAATGATAAAACTACAAAACTACACAGAGACTGACACTAAATCACACTGACATTTCTGCACACGTTAAACCACTAGAACAAAGAAGCAGCAGGCTCCCAGCAGCAGACACCCAACCTAACCTCGGAATTGTGTGCAAATCATAACCTCAATTTAGGATACAGCACTACGGATGGTTTTAATATAAAATCCAAAGATGATCAAACCTTTTCAAATTGTAATTACGGTCTTTTTATAAGGTCTACATAGGAGGAGACGGAACGAGTGCGTTTTGCAGTGTATGTATGTTGCATTATCTACATTTATATGTTGCACACTGGTATAGTCATAATGACGACTCATAGCTTAAGAAGAATTTCAACTGGTACACCGAATGAACCGCAATAACGCCACTACTAATTTTAATTTTACACTTTTTTGGTATATTTTAAAAATGATGATGATATTGTGGTCACTGAATATGAATTTTTATAATGTTCAACCCCTGCTTAGCATGCAGCTATAAACAAATAATCCACGCAACGTAATTTCAAGTCCAAGCCACAAGCAGAAGGATTATAAAGTCAATGAAACCTCAAAGTTCCACCATGTTGGAAACGTTCTGAATGACTGTGATGCTGCAAATAAAGAGCAGAGTAATCTCCAGTGAGAGACAAATCAGAATGGATGCTCTCATTAGCTGTGTCAGTTTTCCTGCCTTGGCCCACTGCGAGTCTATTAGATGCAAACAGCCTCCAGTGTTAACGCAGGGCGAGAATAAAGAGATTCATATTAGTGTCATTTGTCCCCGTCCCCCTCCCCGTCTCCAGCTCAATATCTACCACACGAGCCATTAGAACACCATCTATTATCAACAGATTTGAAAGCTTCAGACATCATGAATGTTCCTGATGAAGTTCAGCTCAGTTCACCACAACACCAATACACTGGAGATAATGGAGTCTAATCAGCCGAAAGGAGCCTCTTGACGTGAAGTATGTGGTGTTATCTTCAGAAATGGAGCTTCTAAGGGCACACTATTCAGCAACATTGAAGCTGAAGCACTTGGGCTGACTGTAGCTGCTCATTTACATGTACAGAACTCAAAACATTTATCAATATGAGCCCAAATATAACACGTATACAAGTATAACAAACTGAAATAAAGAGGCAAAATAGACCACCATAGAAATTATCAAAGGGACAGTCTTGGAAGAGGTTCAGATTAAAGAAAAGCCGAGGAGCAATATACATCCCATATGTGTGTGTGTGTGTGCGCGTGTGTGTGTGTGTGTGTGGGAGACAGGGTCTTGTATGCAGCATCCTCCATTTCCTATGTCTCCGTCTGGAACCAGGGCTCTGGCTGCGCAGGGCCAGGTCAGCACGCCGTCCTCTAAGGCTATGGGAACGGATGGGAAGGTCAGATCTGTTCCTATCAGCCCATTCCTCTTTCTGTCAGCATATCTTAGCTCACTCCTGCCTCTCACCCACCGCTTTAGCTCTTTAACTTCTTTCTTCTCTCTGTCAGCTGTTTTACACAAACGCCCACTTACTCTGAGCTTCAAACGTACACAGCTGATGCATTTTAATAGCTTCAGAAATTACAGACAGACAGGAGCACACGGGAGCACACACTTCCTGACAGCACTTCCAGATTTCCAAGCTAGAAACGTCAAAGTCAATGTCAGATCTCTCGGCACCTGCTGTCTCTAGCACCTTAATAGGGTGGGCAATAAAATTTGTTTCATGATATTTTCCACTATCCAGTGGTGTGTTATTGTTGTGTTTAATCATTATTATTGTTAATAATATTAATTAGTGGTTAAACTGGGCTGGAGCACACCAGGGCAGAGCTCTGTGTGAACAACAGTTGTTTCCAATAAAATCCTCACAAAATCAATTTAACTATTAAATGTGATGAACCTTACTGACAGATAAACCCCGAAACAGTTACAAATTCTTGCACCTTCGTCCGCCAACTTTCACAATGACTTAAGTATGTACTGATTCCTTCTTGTTGTTTCACGCTGTTTTAATTAGCTAAACGTGCTCATTATGCCTCAACCTTTAAGTAACCTAGATAATTTGCTCTTATTTATCCTGTTAACGGCAAAGTAATTCTAAAGCACTTTGTTACACGGGTATCTAGCAGAGTTTTCACAGCCAGATGCAACTGGCCCCTGACTGCTGTAGCTAAATCAAACATTTGTTCATATAGTAGGTCTGTTCCATGTAAATTGGTTTGCAGTCAATGTGACAGCCTTCCATAACTATGAAGTTTACTCTGCGTTTTGCCAACTGAGACATTTGCACCTAACTAGCTAAGTATTGCTAATTAGCTCCATCCGTTCAACAGAGTCTGATACACTTTGATGCCAAAACTGAATATAAAGGGGGGCCAAGTAAATGAAGTATCTAAATTAAGCCATTAAAACAGAAACAGATAGGCTACTAGTTTCAGTGACTTTTTTAACAGCAGTGCTGAGTACAACAGAACAACAGAACAACTTTTCAATCTTATAAAAATCAAACACAGTGAGGCAGTCTGCATACACAAATATTTCTTTATTTTGAAAATGCTAACTGTTGCACGCTCTCTAGTAGCTCATCAGGTCAAGAAAAAGGAGAAGTGGAATTAGAACTGAGGGCATGGCTGTTCATGGTTCACTGTTTTTGGGCTGTATTCACAAAACCCTAAATTCCACACATCATCACACTGTTGCTTGCTTTTTTGTAGTTATACCTCCTGTACTTCTACTCTAAAATCTCTCTTTCTCTCTCATTCTCTCAGAAGCAATGAATTTTTGCTGGTCTGACTGAATGCGACCCCGACTCGTCCTTTTTCCAGCCTCTGCGCGAGGGCCGGCAGAGCCTCATTGTTTCAGCCCTGTCATTTGACAAGTGGCCTTTCAGCTGAGGCTCGGCTTCTCTGGCTCTGGCCTGCCATATCTCTCCCAGTGTAGACCGCCTCCCGCGCACAGCCCACTTCAAACAGGAGGTCGCCACATGCATTATGCTTACAATGGGCTTTCAGTTTGGCTGCATATTGTCAAGTCGGCAGAAAACCACAAACACAATCGTTGACTAAACCCAACATTAGCGCTTTCTGTAATTCTCTACATTTGTTATCCACATCCACATGTGTGTGGAGCTCGATAAAGCACAAAGGAACATTAAAACAGCCTGGAAACTGAAGCAAGCAACTCAGTGTTTTACCCGATGCCTGCAAAATGCAACAATTCCTTTCCGAAATGGGAAGCACAGCTCGCTCAGTGCTCCCCTGGGGTGGGTTGCCAGTGGTTGCATGGATACAGCGGAGAAGCAGTACGCAATCTAATAGCCTGCCTGGACATAAATCACCTTGAAAGTGGCATGCAGTACTAAGACTGACAAGTCTGGCAACCCCTAGCGTGTCTTTATTAAAAATCAAATCATACAGGCTGGACATGCCGCCACCCTCCTTCTGACCAAACCTGAACAAGACTTCTGCAGCCCTATCACTACCTCAAGGGAGTGGGGGCTGCTGGTAATACAAACTACAGACCTAATTTGGATGGGAGGGTGGTGGGGTATGTTGGTGGGGAAGGTAAAATGATGAGATGGAATGATGGATGAAGGGGTGATGAGCATGTTAAGAGAGTGAGAGAGAGAGAGAGAGAGAGAGAGAGAGAG
>JAILXH010102869.1:0-10136 GCA_023558415.1 Piaractus mesopotamicus | reverse complement strand
AGAAGAATAATAACCATGTAAACGCCTGTATCTGATTACATTCCCTATCGGAAAGTTTAAGTCCGTTCTGCATGTTCGTTGCGTCACAGTGAAAGTTTATAACGTTCAACATGGCGGAGCAGAAACTGGTCTGCAGAGGAGACGAAGTTTATCTTTAAAAGACGGCGGTGGGACGGACGTCCATCTTATGCGTCTCAGAACACGACGTCTTCCTCTCGGCCTTAAGTACATGTGAAGTATGTTTTCCTGAGTTTGACATCATTGTAAAGTAATTAAAAACACTAACACTGCTCACTGCTGCTCGTCTTCACTCTGACTGGACTCGTAAACGTAAAGTTCGCTGTCATGGTGTGCATCACTTTGGATCAGATTACTTGTAGTGAGCATATAAACAAAGACTTTCATCAGATTGTTGAGTAGAGTGAGCAAATAAACACCTCAGTTGTAATCTGTAATCGGAATGTATTCAATCAGATTGGCAAAAATCTTTGCATGCAAACACAGACACGGTTTGCGGTGCGGTTAGCTACATGTTAAAGCCATGAGCTTCACAACTGACATTTGGACCTCAGTTGTGAGTCCAGTGTCTCTCAAACGTCTCACTGTACACTGGGTGAACTCAGAAACATAAGGACTACAGGGTGCGGAGCTTCAGGTGAGAAAGTGCAGGGGGTGGAAGATTAAACACCTTAAACACAATACCAACAATAATGGTAACATTAAAGTAAACGCTCTTGTATCGGAATCTGTATCGGTATCGGGAGTTGCGTATCGGAATCGGCCCGGAATTGAAAAATTGAAAAAATTCAGATCCGATCCATGATCGGCCCATCACTAGTATGTCGCTGTTGTCAGAAGAAAACCTTGCATCTTCATTTTTGTCGTTTTTCAGTTTTTTGAAAATGCCTGTTGCTCTTTACATTGTGTATAAATTTCATGATGAATGGATCAAAAGAAACAGCCCAAAATTACTTGGAAAAACATCTGGTTCTATTGACTTACATTAAAAGTAAAGTAGGTTTTTGCTTCCTCCTGTAACGTTACCTTTTTGGAGAAAAGAAGAATTTGAATTGAAAGTCATTCGGAGTGGTTTAATCTGACACGATGCACTGCAGTGAAACTTACTGACTCAGATCCTTTACAGTGGTGGTGACATGAAACAGTGGTCGCCAAGTCTTCAAGGCAAATACAGCCATTTTACTTAGCCTACTATCCAAAACCATCAGTGAACCTACAAACGTCTGAGATTTTATATGTGAAGTTGACAATGGCAAAATAGTGCTAAATTTGAAAAAAGGTTTTCTTTGGGTATTATTTTGCCTCACAACGCCCTGCATGTACCTCTCCGTCTTGTCTATATTTAAAAATATATACATTTAGGTAGTGGTGGGAAATTCTTCTTAAGGTATGACTTTTTATTACCGTTATACTGTTATGCAACAAATAAACGCAGATGACACACATACAGTGCAAACAGTCCAAGACAGCACAATTGGCCTTGCTCTCTCTGGGTGGGTAGGATGGCCCTTCACTCAGCGTGACGCTAGCCAGCGAAGACGTTTGTTAGCTGACATAACAGGACTGGCGGTTGACGCTTTCCTCAGAGCTGTCTAGTGGTGCGTTCAGCTGTCCATTGCCGTGGTGGCGCTTCACAGGACTCGGAGGAAGCTTGTGCTAGTTTTGCCCTCCAAGCACTGGTGGTATTGTGTGACTGGGGGAGCCCTAACTAGTGGGTGGCACTGGATATAACTAAATTGGGGAGAAAACCGGGGGGAAAAAAGAAAAAAAAAATTACCATGATACGTACTGAAACAGTCAGAAATCGTAATTATACAGGGTGATTCAAAGAGATTCATCCAGTTTCCAAGCGCCATATTTTTACAACTGTGAGGTGCCTAGGAACCAATCACATACCAACTGAAAGAGGGGGTCATAGAGTTTCTGACTGTCACCAGAAGATGACTTCCTTCAGTCTGTGAGGAGATGAGACCCCTGAGCAGAAACCGTTCTGCGTTCTCCACTTCAATAAGAGTGAATCCGTCATAACTGCGCAATGTTGACGTTGCCCGTACAGCACTTGTATAATTACATAATAAACTTTATGCGCATTTAAACCATTTACAATTTACTGCAAACTGTTTTGTGGTGATTCACAAGTGAAATAAATCATTTTGAAATCGGATAAATCTTTTTGAATCACCCGGTACAATATAATGTTAAAAACAATGTCTCGGGTATCAGGCAGCATATTCGTAACACCTTCATGTAATAAACCCCCGTGAGGGAGCTTTTAGAGGCATTAAACTCTTCAAACGTCTGGTTCCCATCACCATCCCTGTGAACAATTCTGGCCCGGAACAGAACATTTCACATCAAACTACTCTGGACTTCGTTTCCATCTTCAGTGGTTTGACTATGCGCAACTTTTGAAAACAGATCATCACTCTTTAAATTTTAAGCCACAAAAATATGCATAACTAAACAGTGACTGATGACTACACCTTGGGTTGGCCAAGTGCACCATTAATCACTGGAACAACACAACAGGAAGACTAGAATGGGCTTTTAAGCTGTACTGCATTGCTGTTCCTCTTCATCCACAGAGGTTTATGAGCGATAAAAGAAAGTCTAATACAGTGGAGGAAGAGAACTCAAACAGTAAAGCTCTTCCCTTTGAACAAAATGGAAAGCTCTCTTCACTAACACCACATAATAAGCGCCCTCTCCTTGTAGACGTTGACTGCAGGTAGAGAACAGACAGCTAGGACTTCTATCAAAGGTGTAAGACATGTCTGTGGTGTTTAAAGCACGAAAGTTTGGCAGATGGTGACAGCTTTCAGGATGACTCATCAGAACCGGTTTCAGACGCTCCAGACGAAAACTGGGCACCAACACGTAGAACAAAGTCTGCGCCCAAACTTTAAAAGCCTGAAGTAGGCTACACGATTCTCGACGCTGTAGTCTGTAGGGAAGATACAGCGCCGGAAAACTTGTTTGCCCAACGTTTCGCTGTCCTCATTGCAAAATTCCTCCGAGATCTCCCGTTCCACGAGAGAAAACTCCAGTATGGAGCGCTCTTCTGAAGCCGAAAATGAAGGGGAAATTCCGAAAGAACACCACAAAAAACAAGCCCAATCAGCCAGATTTTCTTTTTTTAAAGCCATCACTTATTAGAGCATAACAAAAAGGAGCCCCTGTGTAAGCATAATGACTGGAGAACATGAATAAAACAACTCCTTAATGCGATTTCCAGAGTCATGCTCCCGTAAGAATTATTCCGCTGTAGCACATAAAAGACGGTGTTTTAAGTGGCTGAACATTTATTGCGTCTCGCATCGCCTGGAGTTGCGCTAGGCTCCTCTGGAGTTCGGGCTGAAAATGAAAAACCGCAGCTGTCGTGGTTATTGACTGCTCCAGTCAATAATGTTTGATCACACCAGCATTACGCAGCCAGTACAACAGTCAGCAACCAGGAGAGCAGACTATTCTCTATTGTCCATGGCTGGGGCATTTAGGCAGAAGCAGGACTAACAATTAACGTCCACTGAATTGGCTTAAACTCCCCCCAGAACTCTCGGCACACCTTCCTGGTGTTTTTCCCCTCTTAGGTCTTAAATGAAACAGAGCTAGCAGAGCGATTCATCTCCCTCAGCTGAAAAATAATTACACTGCTTTCTGAAGTTACTCTCCCTCCGCTCTGTACGTGCAGCAGGCTGAGTTATGACTTCCAAGAAAACTTTCGAGCTCCTTCCACCGAGCGCTCTCAATTCAAACAATGCGTCTGTATGTAGGCCAGAGCATGACCCCAACTCACTGTCCATCAGGCGGATCTAATACGTAAAATATAGCACGCCGGTGCAGTATTTCCCAATCCTGCTCCTGGAGTCCCTCGGCACTACACATTTCAGCGCTTTCCCTGCTTTAATACATCATTTTTACCTCATAAAGTGTCTCTTAATGAGCTGTTGAGTGCAGTCAGGTGCGTCAAAGCAGGGAAAATTAAGAAATGCGCCAAGATCTGAAATGGGAAACTGTAGAGTGCGCTGAAGACCAAAGGCTACAATTAGAGATGGCACAAAACAGCTTTACTCATATTGAAAGCTTGCGTACCGGTTATTACCGATCTGATAAAAACGCTACATAAATGGGAGTTTCACTGATTTTTCAACATTTCTGCATAACTCGACTGCTGAGACGTGAAGCTGTTAAGAGCAGTTTGATGTTAAATGGCTCACTGTGGGAAACCGACATAGTTTTCCAGGGAACCTACATGTGTTGCCTGACCTTTTACACATACTGCTGTTAATGATAAAACAGTAGAAACAAATACGTTTTCCTTGGGCACTATTTTGCTGTACAACGCCGTGCATGTACGTTGACCATGAATGGATTTTAACTATTTTTCAAGCCAGAAACTTTTCTCAAAACTATCATTTAATGAGGTCTAGGCCTTCAGATAGTGTATTCATTACCATCACTGTGAGGGAGCTTTTAAAGGCATTAAACGTCTAGACGTCTCTTCAGACGTCTGGTTCCTATCACCACCGCTGTGAACAATTCTGATTATGCTTCTCGAGAATGAAGCAATTTACACCAAGCCACTCTGAATGACTTCACATCTTGAACAGAATTATGCGGACATTTAGGAAAAAAAAACAAAATTAGTGGAATTTCCCTTTAAGGTGAGTTTACTTGTCAGCCGAATCACCAGCTAGTCAGACAGCAATACGACTGCTATGTGCAGCATATCGCTGTTGCCGGAAGAAAACCTCCAAAAATGGTAACTTTACAGGAGAAGTAAAAATCCTACTTTAATGTCAATGTAAGTCAATGGAACCAGACTTTTTGCCAAGTCATTTTGATCCGTTTCTTTCTGTCCATTCTTAATTAAATTTACACACAATGTAAAGTGCAACATACATTTTCAAGTTATGGAGATACAAGGTTTTCTTCCGACAGCAGCACATGCAAGTCAGCTCACATACAACAACCTTGGCATTGCTTCTGCTTTGAATACATCTTGGTGTGTTAACACCTAAATTATCTCTATCCAGATATAATTCCCATTATCCAGACTTATAAAACAACCAGGTGTAAACGCGGTCTAATAGTGGGCGATTATGCTCAAACTACTCAAACACTGTAGAACCCCATTGGAAGAAATATACAGCTAACAACATCACATCACCATGTGAGTGGGAGCTGTTTCAGGACAGATTTGCTCTCAAAAATACTGGATTGGATATCGGAGGGGGAAAAAAAGGATCCAATCCAGCATTTTTGGCTGTGATCGGCCTGATACCGATCAATACGGAAACGCCATCTCTAACTACAGCAGACGCCGGACGGAAACTTTATTAATCCCAAAGGAAACTGCAGGCTTACAGCAGCAACAAAAGGGACTGCGCAAGCTGTACACGCATTTTATAAAAGAAGTGAAAATCTGTTGTCTAAGATCAAGACTACGAGAAAATGTGACCTTACAAATCCCACAACATTGCCACCAACTCTGCCAAGAGCAGAAGCAACCTGTTCCATAGTCTGATTTACATTAATCTGATTGTTTTAGCTGTATGGGCTACAGCACATCTGTCAGATTATATATTCGCATATGTATCGACTACGTTCCTCAGTCCTTGACTACTCCTAGCGACAGAGGAAGTCTCAGTGATTCGTATAACAGAAGGACGCGCTCTACCACAGCGATGATCATACAGAATTTCGTTTCAAACCACGTCTAACAAGCTGGACGACCTCCTTATTCACCCAACACTACTGCAACTGATCCAGCCTAGAAAGCACATCTGAAGACGTTCATTAGTTAGAGCAGGTGTTGCGGATTAGGGTGAGAACCAAACTCTCCGTCATACATTTGGATGGTCCAAATTATGACGCAAAGTTTAATTATTATCACCAAAATCAGGGACATGGTCAGACCGGAGCAGAGCTGGGCAATATGACAATATATACTGTTATCGTGAAAAACTATGCCACAATACAATATGCTATGTAGAACACTTACCAACTGCATGCTTCATTGTAAAGAGAGTGAAAATTAGTCCAGTTTAACCGGATTTAGTGCAACACAGTGTGCCAAATGCTGAATAAAAATCACGGTGTTCAGTTTCTAACAGTATTTTTCAAATGCAGCATTGCTGGTTCTTTTTTCTCTGTTCCAACTGATCAGATGTCCAAAAAATAAATACTGTGTATGTCAAAAATGTCTTAAATTATCGCAATATTACATTTCTGCCATATCACCCACCCCTAAGACACAAGACAGGCCTGTCTAGTTACATTTACCCACTTCCATGTACTACTTTTGGTTGATTTACACTTTCTAAATATTTTTAAACTACCATTCATTTACTTCTATTCATGTATATTTGTAAGAAAATAAAATTATGCTGCCATGAGTTCTACTTTAGTCCTAACAATGTAGTTATTTCTTGTTTGGGCTGATGCTCACACATCTTACTTTTGAGCTTCAGCATTTTATTTCAGAATACAATAACAGAGCGCGGATAATGTCAGTTCCTAGGCTGAAATACTAAATATGTTTTTCACACTAAAAAATTACGAGGCTGAATTTGGCTTCTTCGTTCGAATTTTCCGTTCCACCTTAAATGGCGCAGCAGCAACTGCAACATTTAAGGTGGAACGGAAAATTCGCAAAAAGAAGCCAAATTCAGCTTCGGGAAGAAGTTCCACTGCAGTCCTATAGGGAATTCACTGCTGGAGTGGAGGAGTTTTTGGACCTAATACTTCTTTGTAGGCACTTTTTCTTCTCTTTGAGCCATTATTTCATTTAAGAACCAACACTTTTAGCTCAAGAACCAACATTTTAACCGACTTTTCTTCAATAAGTAAACGAACTTCACCAATCCGTTCAGAGTTAACGTTACCGTTAAATGCTTGAAAATAAAATAGACCTTCTGTGAGCAAAACCAGCTCACAAACTGACAGAAACTGAGGTAAATAATATAAAAAAAGAAGTATAGCAACTTTAAAAACTAGATTCCGACGAGGAAATAGGCTAAAAAGTGCTAAAAACAACACAGGAGAAACAGCGGAAAGTCTGTCAGAAGTCAGCAGCACCGAGCGAAGGTGAGTTAACGCTAACGGTAAAAACGGTCACCTCGCAGAAATATGAGGGGAAATTAAACGTTACGACAAAAGTTAAACAGTTTAACTTGAACTCTGCTGAAAAAAACGCGTTTTGTTTTCACATAAGCGACCTAAAACAGGTCCATTCGTACATTACGAGCGCCTTAAACTGTATATAACCTACAGCAGTAAACGCAGAGCACAGTGTTTATATGAAATGAATACGAGCCCCAAAAACTGCCGATACACACCGAGTCTGAGTGGGGAAACTCCGCCGCTGTCAGCTCGAAGAACAAACATTCGCTCTCTTCTCTTCTCTCAACTCCTTCCTTTCTTTCTTTCTCTGCAGGTCGACGTGTCCTCCCCTCGGCTCAGTGCAGTTCCTTTTCTTCTTTATTCCTCACTGTTTTTACTCCTCGGGCCGGTCGAGCGGAGGCTGTTTCCTCTCTAATCCGAGTTCAATCTTCCTCGAGCAGCTGCGCGAGAGGAGAAAAATACCACCCCCCCAACACACACACACTCCTCCGCTCCACTCTCGTCCTTTACGACCCTTTCGGTGCCTTTACGTTAGCTGCTGGTTACTAGGTGATGGTGGTTACGCCCCGCCCTCTTGTATGTCACGCCTCCAGGCCCCTCCCACTCATTTTACTATTGTATTGTATTGTAAATGTGTTATAAAATTGTGCTGTGTTTAAAAATGAACTGTGAAATATTATAAATATACTGCTTTAGCTGGTTGTACAGAAAAATAATAGATAGTCTTATCTCGTAATTGCGCTCTATTTATTTATTTATGTATTTATTTGACTTTCCCTGTATAAAATATTGAATAATATCTGTACCTCCTTCTTTTTTTCCTTTCTTTTTGTCCCCCTCAAACCCTGGCAACGTATGTTGCCCTGTGATGAACGATCTCTTGCAATATATTTTTAAAAAAATGATCATAAAAAAAAGAAATGATATACGTTGTGCTACGTCAGATTATTATATGCTGTTTCACTAAGTTCAACAAATTTGTGAAAATGACAGCTTTTCATTTATGTTTTATGTATAGTATAAGCACTATAAATAAAACACTACAATAAAAGTAAATGTCACATTAGATTTCAAATCATTAGTTGAACAATCATTCAGCTTTTTTTGGATGAAAATGTGAGTGCCTGTAACGTTACCTCTGCTTAATTAAAGACAGTGTTTATTTGGATAGGAATTCAGTAGAAAGCATGTAAAACTGTCTTCTAATAATCATATTCCGTTTAATGTTGTGCGTTCAGAAGCTGTGGAATCTCATCACACCTGACCGAAGCCAGCGGACTCTGTGCGCTGTATCTTTATTTGTAGTCTGCCGCCCTCTACTGGCGGCCACGAAGAAGCGCTGAAAATGCAGACACTTGAATGAAGGAGAACTCCACCGATTTTTCCAAATTTCTTCATAATTAAGTGGTTAAGATGTAAACAAAGTTATTCAGAGTGGTTTGGTGTGAAATTCTCCCTTCTAGAGAAACTTACAGAGTCAGAACTGTTCATAGTGGTGGTGATAGGAACCAGACGTCCACCTCTAAAAGCTCCATCACATAAGGTTATTGCATGAAACAGTTACGAATACACTGCATGATGCATGAGACATATTGATAGTAGTTTTATGATAACGTTTTTGTCTAAAATGTATTTTAATTAATTGGTGGAGGAATACATGAAGGGTCATCTGAGGCGAAACAGTCCCCAAAGAAAATGTGTTTTTCAGATTTTCCACTATTTTACCATCACAGCGTTGCATATAAAACGTGTAGGATCACTGGTGGTTTTGGATAGCAAATAAAATGGCTATATTTGTGTTTATAGACATGGTGACTTCTGGTTCCTATCACCACTACTGTAAAGAAATCTGAGTCTCTAAGTTTCTCTGCAAAGTAACAGTTTTTACATGAAACTACTCTGAATGCCTCTGTTTATGCCTCATACACTGAATTATACAGAATTTTTTGGACATTTGTTGGTAGATAAATGTGCATTAATATTTCAAATCATTTAGTTAATTTTCGCTCCGTCTTTGTTATTCAACCAGCCTCATAATATATTGTAATAGCAGGGCACGACCTGGTGGAGGCGCTGCTGCTGCTGCTCTAATGCAGCGCTGCCTCCGCTGCGCTACCAGAGATTTTCACTAACGTTAGGTGAAATTTGAACTCGCGGCTCGGCCAATCATATCCGACCTCTTCGGTTGTGAGCCAATCATAACAGACCTTGTAAGTTTTAAGCCAATCATATCAGGCCTGGGGGCGGGTCGTTCTGCAAATTAACGTCGGCGACCGCTAAAGCTGAAGACAGGATTTGGGCTGAAATCTCAATAAAATAAACATTATAACTTATTCAAAAATCTATAATACACAGAGTGAAACAGTAGCTAAGTAGTTACAGAGCGAAGATGTGCAATTACAGTGTGGATTCGCGGCAAATTATGGTCAGTGTAACTGAGCTGGCTGTCAGGTTTTTACTCAGTTGCTTGTTAGCTAGCTGGCTAACTGACTTTACATGAGGTAAAAATAGCGGTTAGGCTAACGCTAACATTAGCCAGTTAGCTAACGAACCAACTAGTTTAAGAATTTGAAGGCAACACTTTAAATTGTGAGTGTGAAGAGCAACACAGGTAGAAACGACAACGTTGACAGCTCTCGCTGTATTTTTTGGTTTTCTGTTTTTATTCATTACCTTATTTGAGAACAATGACACAAGTTTTTGCTATAGCTAATCTATATAGTCGTTATTATACAACAGTTAGTTCCGGCCACGCAAGCTGATTGGTTGAGAAGCTTTCTAACCGTGCTGATATTTTGCCATAACATCAGAGAACTTGTAGAGAGGAGAATTCCCACTCTGCAGTGTCTTCTGGGTTTCTCAAACACTAGAGGGCGCTCCCGGGTGAGTCCAAAATGGATGGGTTGATATGGAGCTTTTGAGCAAAATCATAGTTTATAAATGCTTAAACATTTTTAATGTAAAAGAATGCAATCATTTCCTGAACACAGAAC
>JAILXH010102795.1:6875-19710 GCA_023558415.1 Piaractus mesopotamicus | reverse complement strand
AAAAAAAAAAAAAAAGGATTTTTCAAAACAGGAGATCAAAAAATTATTAAAAGATACAGAGAAAACGTGACTCCTAGCAACCATGCAAGGCCTGATAGACCATCACAACTGTCACCATCAGATAAACAGTAAAGCTTAACATAACTGAGTGTGTTTGGGATTATTTGGATTGTGCGAAGCACAAAAGGCAACCAACTTCTAAGACTGAACTTTAGAGGTGTGGAAAAAATATCCCTGCAGAAACTGAATAAACTGGATGCCCTATTGTCTGCAGTCTGGATGATTAATTGCCATTGCTGATATTGGAACAGGAGGCCTCAGTGCTTTAATAAATCTACAGTACTGTAATTCTGCAATAGATTGCTTGTCTTAACTCATCCAAACACTGTATAGTGGTAGTATCTGTGATTTTACTAATATTCAGTACTACAATCGGTACAGTGAGATTCTTTATTTACAGCAATGGATTATGAGTCTAAAGCAGTTCAGGCCCTTTTCATTTTATATAAAGTATTTCACATTTGAACATTTTCACTTGCTGTGGCAATTTATTATTTTTGCATAATTCAATTATCGGCCCCTTGTTGTTAGTGTACGTGTAACATATATGGATTTCATGGATATCAGATAGCCGTAATTACATGACTTAATTTCATAATGTGATGACATTTTGAAATGAAATGTCACTCCTGAAAGCAGTAAAATGTCAGGGTCTTTTTTCCTTTAGGCTATTATGGCCTCCTGCAATTATATTGTCCCTTTAAAGCCCCAGTCAGTAGTCGGTGCAGCTGGCAAGTTGGCTTGAGTGCTGCAACAGATGATTTCTAATAACAGCAGCACATTCACTGAAATCATACTGTAGATGATTTCATAGTAACTCTTAATGAACTCATAGTTAAATTGATCTCCAGAATACTTTATATTCAAAAAGCTGTAATCACTGATCAAATAGCCATTCATAGTTCTTTTATGTCAAGAAATAAATAGTCTATTATATCAAAATATTTGCTATTTTTCTTACCTTGTTGTAAATTCTTGTTGTTCCCAAAATGCTTTGTGTTCCCAAAATAAAGTATGTTTACACGTTGATGTGTAATTCCACTTGAATAACAATTATTAACCCCTAAAAAATCCAGGCTTATTACATACAAAGGTTTATTATTCTGTAGATACAGGGACTTTAACTAACTAAATTAAAGGAGCTATGCTTGGATTATAGAAGTATTGAATACTATTTTTGGGCCTGCCAGCGGACCCATAGCTTATTAAGGGGTTAATTTGACAAGTGATTCTAAACCTTTTTATTTACTTTCAATACTTTTTTAAAAGTATTGAGTGTATATACAGTCGCCTGGTCAAATTACATATTTTGTTGAAGTGAAAGTGAAAGTGAAGTCCTCTATAGCGAACACACAATTTAAAGCAAAGTTACTGTTTATTTACTGAACTTAACATATTCAAAAAAAGAAAAATGTGGCCCGTGCAGAAGTTATAACTTAATATATGGTTATACTGTATGTTTTATTATTTCCAAATTGTGCATTAAAATGCCATATTTAAGTTTTCTGAAGGGAATGTATTAATTTATTTTCAATTTAATGTGACTGGGGGTGTTCAAACTTTTGGACACTATTTTATACCATTGAATTGGTTATAAAATGTGCCATACAGTCATTTTAGACTTTTTACAACTTATCCTTCTAAATCTAAAATTTCTTTGCATGTAGCTTTCTATTAATTACCTGAACTATGTGGAATTGAATAGTTCTATCACATTACAGTCATTTTATACATCTGCAACCAAGTTGTTTTTATATTATTGGAAACTATAAAACTTACATGGTTGCAGAAAATTGTGTAACTTTTTATAATTATTTATATTGTTGGTATATCATATTATATAATATTATAAATATTACATGTTCATATTATTGATTAGTAACTTTAAAACAGTGTTTCCAAACTTTTGAATGGTGTTGTATACACAACTAACTGCATTATAAAGCATTAAAGCTGAAAGTGGCTTTAATTGCTCATTCCAGAATTAGCCTCAGATAATATATGGTTATCCTCTGTACTGTTTCAGGATGAGGTGCAGTCTTCGGCAGAGTCACCCCCTAATTTCAGACCTCCTCCTCCCCCTGCTCCTGGCTCCATCAGACATGGGAGTCCAAAGGGCCAGATTAAACGGCCCTCGTCTAAGCTGTCCCACACCAACCTGCTCTTTTCCACCCCCTGCAGAAAGCACCAGGAAAACCACCCGCAGAGCCACGTGCACTCACACCAGCACTCGCCCTGTTCAGGCCACACTTCCCCATGCACCATCCACCACACCTCCTCACCCTGCTCCATCCATGCCTCCCCTCCACCCTGCTCTCTCCATCACTCCTCTCCTTGCTCCGCTCATCGCAACGCTGGCCCTCCAGTTGGCCCCCCAGCTAAAGACCTTGTCCAGTTCCTGATGAGTCGGCAGGCGGCCGTGCTGTCCCCACACCCGGAGTCCCCCAGCCAGTCTCGGGCCGGCACCCCGACCCCCAGCCTGTCTCCTCGCTCGTCTCCATCCCTCTCACCCTCGCTGCGGATGCCTGCGCCGCCCCCCTGCAGCCCGGAGAAGCCAGAGACTTCAAGCCCTGCCCTCTCTCCTAGCCCCAGCACTGCCCAGGCCCACAGACTCAACTTAGAGCCGGAGACAGCAGAGGAGCGGTCACAACCCCAACCACGTGGTGAGATTAGCCTCGCATGCCTCTACTGCCACTTAATGTTTATGGGATTTCTCATACCAAAAACTGTCATAATTCATTTGTTTATTACCATTTTCCAACCTATCTTTATTCATTAACGTTAAACAGGCTGTCTTTAAATGGTGTAATGCAAATGCATTCTTTTCTGATTGGGCAATTTTTGCAGTGCAGTTTCCATGAACGGATTGTAAGGACTAATTTTTTTTTTAATTAAGAAATTCTACCACTAAGAAATCACAAACAATGTTCTTTGGTTTGTGGCCTTTTGGTCACCAGTTTCCTTTTGACCCCACTGGAATCAAAATGTGAGAAAAAGAGAGCAGCTTTACTCTTTTAAGTGGTGTGTGTGCATTGACTCATTTCTTTATTTATGTTTGTGTGTTTATAGATTTGTGTCTATATTAATATGTATGTGGGAGTATATGGTGGGATTTTGCTTTCATGTCTTTGATGCCGGAGGGGTTTAACCTACTTTATAAGCTTTCACTACACCTACAACTACTGTATTATCTCTATTCCTTGATCTCTGTACTTGAAAGCATATAGTGAACACTGTGAATGCTAATGTATAGAGAAATGTCACAAGACCCTTTTTCTTTTCTGATACCAATACAGTCATTTAAACCTGGATTGTCAGCCGAAACGGATCTGATAGTGTTTGTTTAATAACTACTATGTTTTAAACTAAGCTGTCTTCCATCGATGATCTTCACTTTAAGTAGAATTTCACAGTTTGGTAATAGGAACCAGGGGATCACGTTGTCTACAGTGTAAATATTGCCATTTTATTTTAGTTTTATTTACTATACAAACTGACTGTGAACTTACATGTGTCTGCTGTCGGAACAAAACCTTGTATTTTTGATGTTTTTCAGTTTTTTACATAATTTAATATTGCCTGTAGTCTTTTAAATTGTATGTAAATTTCATGATGAGTGGACCGAAAGAAACAGCCCAAAATGACTTGATCTTTTTTCTGTCTCCTGTAAAGTTTTCATTTTGGAGATATGATTGTTTGTTCTGGCAACATCGATATGCAACGTTAATAATGGGAAAATAGTGGTAAATCTGAAAAAAAAAAAAAACACAACCTGACACAAAAACTTCGTGTTTTCAAATTTCAGTGGGAAATTTCATGTAAAACTTTCTGTGAGGGAATCTTTGGAACCATTAAACACTTCAGACCTTTGGTTCCTATCACCACCACTGTGACCAATTCTGACTGAGTAAGTTTCTCTACCATGGATCATCTCAAATCACACAAATATGAGCGACTTTGCGATTACATTATGCAGACATTTTTTTCAAAAAAAATCAGTGGGATTCCCCTTTAAGATGAGCATCTAAATGTAGGCTACCATGTTCAAACTGCTTAAACATTCTACTACCTCACAGGAAGAAACACACAGCTGACAACATCGCATCTCACAATGTGAGCGTGTGTTTTCTCAGGCTAGATTTGTTACAGAATTGGATCAGATTCATTCTTTTTGCTCCCTGTGATATCTGATATCTGATCCAGCATATCTGCTATCAGATGGGTGCCATTGCTACTAATGTGTATGTATTTATATGTGTGTGTATATGTATGTGTGTGTTTTCAGGCGCCACCCTCTCTCAGCTTTCTGACAGTGGACAGACCTTGAGTGAGGACAGTGGAGTGGACATTGCGGAAGCAGGGGGGTTAAGTAAAGACAGCAGTCCCAGACCTGGGAAGCCTTCCCCTCAGCAGGCCTCAGGGGACCCACGGGGGGCGGAGGGACCTGCACAGGTTCCCAGTCAGCAGGTGAGGGTCCGGGGACTTATTTTAACATTGGAAGTTATAACGCTTGATTCTTGGTGTTACATTAAAAAAGAAGGAGAATATGCAGTATCAAATTATTCATGTAGCAGTGTGACTGGATGAGAGACATCATTCTATGATTGCCTGTGGTCACCCTGACCACATTTATTCAAAGTATCACTTCAACTTTTTGTTTGCCAGCATATTGTCACTGTAATATCAAAACCTCCTACATCTTATTTTTTTGTTTACCTTTTACGCAATATGTAAACAACTGGCCTTTATATTGTGTGAACATGTCATAACGAATGGACCAATAAAATAGTCCAAAATTAAGCAAAATATAAGAAAATAAAATTGTTACATTAACATACATTAAAGTTGAAGGGGAATTCCACCAATGATTTGAAAATTTCTGGTTAATTAAATGGATACGTTAAACAAAATTATTAAACGTTACTAAATTTTGAAAATGTCTGGTTAATTAAAAGGTAATTAAACAAAGTCATTCAGAGTGGGTGGATGTGAAATTCTCCATTCTAGAGAAACTTAGACACTCAGAATTGTTTTCAGTGGTGGTGATGAGAAGAGTTTAATGCCTCTAAAAGCTCACACACCGAAATGTATTTCAGCAAATGGTTATAAATTTGCTGCATAATGTCTCAGACATTCTTTTATGATAGTTTTCTCATAAGGTTTTGGCCTTAAACATCATTTTAAAATTTGTTCATGGTAGAAAGGTGCATGCAGGGTGTTGTAAGGCAAAATAGTCCCCAAACAAAACTTACTTTTTCAAATTTACTGCTATTTTACTTTTATCACCATTGTATATAAAAACCTGATGACACATGTAGGTTCACTGTTTATTTTGGATAGTAAATGAAATGGCTAGATTTGCGCTGCAGACATTGCAGCCCCTGGTTCCCATCACCACTGTAAAGAAATCTGAGCCAGCAAGTTTCTCTACAGTAAACCATATCACGTCAAATCACTCTGAATGACGTTGTTTGCCTCTTAATAATTAAATTATGCAGAGATTTTGAAAAATCAATGGAGTTCCCCTTTAAGGCCACACCATTCTGACCAGACATTCTGCAACAAAAAACTAACATTGTAATGCTTACAGGCTACATGAACCAGAGTGAATGTGTAGAGAACTTCCTAGATTCTCCCATCATTCAAACTTTTTTGTTTATTCGTATCTGTCCGGTTGGTGTGCTCTGGAACTTAAGAATACTCTTAGCAAAAAGGTTTTTATAGGGTACCAAAAAGGGTTCTAAGACTTGTAACCCCTGGAAACCCTTTTTGGTGCTATACAGTACCATTTTTTTTAAAAGGGTTTTATATGTAATAGGTTTTCCATCACACAGACAATTTAGCAGACATTAGGTTTTAATACAGCAACAATACAGCAACAATATAGACCAATTACTGGAACTATTTTTCTTCATGGAATGTTAATCTTTCTTGGAAAAAGGGTTTCAGACAGTCTGGCAGGTGGCGTCTGCTAGAGTCTGCTTCCCACCCTTAACCCCCATCATTCTGCCATTCTGCTCTTAATTAAAAGCCATGCATTGCAATAGCACCACAGTCGAGCTTGAATCATCTCAGGTCTCTCAGGATCAAACTGATGATCAAAGCCAGAGTGGAAGGAGGGAGTCTGGAGGGTATTTAATCCCCCTGAATTCATGTTCCATACTCTTGTCTCTATCTCACTGTCTCTCTCTCCACAGACAGGTCTACCTGAGCCTACACTCGTACGGGTGTCCAAGAGTGCCAATACACTGGGTATCGCAGTCGAAGGTGGTGCGAACACCAGACAGCCTCTGCCGCGCATCGTTACCATACAGGTGAGCGTCATCAATGCCCAAAATCACAAAACACTGTAAGAAGTACATAGACGAACATTGCTTACTTGTGACTATTGGAACTACGTCTTCATTTCAGACAATAAGTGGAAAAACTCAGTCAAAACAAAAGGAAAAAACACCTCTATGATAATGCTAATTTCTGCTAGCGCTTATATTGGATTCTAGTGTGTTAGCACTGAGCTAGTGGCTGTGCATATGAACATTTTTTGACCATTCTATATTAACACAGATGCTTGAAGCTGGTAATAGACATTAACTTTCATACTTTACTTTGGAGCAGTTTTACAGTGACTCCTTCAGGAAAGACATAGAACTGCCATTGTTTACCACTATTTTTTTACATCTAACATAAACCCACTGGTTAGGCTGCAACACGTATTCAGTCAGTGATATATCCAGGACTTCCAGAAGGCCTAGAGTGACACTTCACAACATTGGTCCCACCCATTGCAAATCATGGTCCCGACGGTTCCAACCATTTCCAACCAACAGCCCACCACCATTCCCAACCAACAGTCTGCCACCATTCCTAACCAATGATCCCAGCCATTCCCAACCAACGGTCCCAACCATTCCCAACCAACGGTCCCAACCATTGTAAACGTGAATGGTTGATTCCATCGGTTCTTAATTGTTTTAGTTGTTAATTAGACATGTTAGGCCTTCAAATCAGCTGTTAACATCAAAATTAGTTTGATATTTTCGAAATCGTTTTTTCTCAGCTTTGAACCTTAATGAAGTTTCTATTGTTTTTCATCAGAAACTGCTGGTGAAAATGAGGAAGAAGCTTAAGTAAGAGCAATGATTTCATACACAGTTGAGCTGCTTATAAATACTGAGGCACAGCTAATGAGGCAAGCACATCTGTTTAACAAACCATCGGATGGCCAGGCTCAACTGGAACAGAAACAAGAGACATTAAGATCTCTTTTAAAAACCGTTTTCCTCATGGCCACTTAAGCTTGCCAGGTCAGTGGATCTGCATTATTGCTCATCTAACTGCCCGTTACTCAATTAGTCGTACAACTAATAGCCTGCAACTCATTTGTCCTATGGGTTTTTAACTACTTTAATAGTAACTGTTCCTCTATAACCTTTGAAGTTAATAGTGTCATGACCGGGCAGTAAAGCTTTTTCTTTAAGGAACTTTCTCTGGGTTTTGATTGGCTGAGAATACAATGTAGTTTATGCCGTCTATCTCGCGCCTGACCTTTTGACTCTGCTTGGGCATGGTAAAGAAGAGCATTAGCACATTGTGGATTCAGGGCCCGCTTATGCAAATAAAGTGAGCGTGTGTGCGGACAGGCTTGTTTTGTCTCCTTTGAATTTCTTGTATACATAGAGGAGAGGCTTTTGCTTTGGTGCAAAGCAGCTTTGCACTCAGATGTGTCTGCTTTCAAATATAAGCGCATGAACTAGGGGCAGTTATCCAGAGAAAGCAGGTGCACAGATGTGAAATCTGCATAATATATACACAACAAACATTGTGGCTGTAACAAAGCCAGCTGCCCCGTACATTGTATGAACATTTCATAATGAATGGACCAATAAAAATGGACCAAAACTGCTTTGGATAAAATCTACTTCTATTAATTTACAGGAAACTTAGGGACATTTGTTCGTTCTCTTATAAAGTCACCATTTATCCAAGATTTTCTTGCGACAGCAATCATGTACACTCTCAAAAACAAAGGTATGAATCTGTCTCTGGGGCAGTACCCCTCTTGTCACTGGGGTGGTAGCCTTAAGGATAAACATCTCAGTACCTTTAGTCAGGGAACATAATGTACCATAATCCATTAAAATTATATTTTCTAAGCTGTATGTACCTGCACAGAACCTTTATTTTTAACAGTGTACCATAGATTTTAAGTTATTGAGCAGAGGTGAGGTGTAGATATCTGTGCCCAAGAATCCACTGTTTTTCTGATATGCCAACATCTTTGAGTTGTCTGCAGTGCGAGAGATTTCCATCACAATGACCCGCTCGCTGATTACTCCGAGTTTCATCAGTGCCGAGTCGACTGCAGAACCCAATTAGAAGCTCTTCAGATGGCGTTTCACTGATTAGAGCACTCCACAGAGCCTGACTGCTGCTTGATAAAGACTCTTACTCTCCCACTTATGTGTCTTATGTCAAAATTGACCCCATTGACAGCATGGGAAATTTTAATGGAATGTGTGCATAACTTTGGTGCCTTGTATTTAAAAAAAAAACTGTTTTGGCATTTGGCAGAAATTACAGCACTGAGCAAAAAGTCAGGGATATTTAATTCACAGTCAAAACTACCTTTAAGAACTAGTTGTTAATTTTTCAGTATATATGTGTAAGGAGATTAGATATAAAATATTATATATTAACAGCTAATCCACATACGTACGGAAGTGGAAAGTCAAAGGAAAAAAAGTGAGGTTCCAAAACTAGATTTCAGAAACTCCACTCTTGCTTCAGATCTGAACGTCTTGCTTCAGATCCACGTTTTTCTGTATATTCTTCCACTGTGAGATGACAACGCAGCACTATGGGTCTCAAAAGGATGTGTAGCTATCTAGAAGCCCTCACTGAGAAAAGGACAGTGAACTGACCTCAACATTACTTAATGTGTTTGGGAGTATTTGGATCGTGAGAAGCCTAAAATGCAACCAACTTCTAAGACTGAACTTTGAAGGTGTGGAAAATATCCCTGCAGATTTCTTAGAAAAACTGAGGCTTCTGTTTAACTTTCTGCTAAATATATGATGCTGTGCAAATGTCACAGACTCTTCATTTATTTAATTTACCATTAAAATGACCATTAAGTACAAGATGTTTATTTTTTAGTATAAGGGGGGAAAAACAGGAAACATACAGTACTGTTCAAAGATTTTAGGTTTTTGTCAATGTTCTTGTTGAACCATTTCCAAACCTCTTCTCCTGTCAGCCTAGTATTAAATGTAGATATTGTCCAACACCTGCAGAGCTTCATTTTCTCCTTTCTTTCACAGATGAAAACTGTTTTCGCTGATGAGGAAAGTTTTGGTGGTCTACCAGGTGTTTCAGGGTTGTTAGAAGTCCCATTTTCTCTGTATCTTTTAATCCTTTTTTGAACTCTAGTTTTAGAAACTCCTGTTTTTCACCTTCCTTATGCAAGTGGATCATCTTGTATCTAATCTTCTCAGAAATATCCTGAAAAATTAATGTACTGAATGAAAATTAAATAAATGAAGGGTGGTCTCTGACTTTTGCACAGTTCTGTACATACTGTTAGCCAGCTTTAGGAAAGTATGTGGCTATATCAGCTGTGCAATTTTCATCACAGTAAATATTTTGTTCTAACAGGTTTATATATTTAATGGTTAATTCAGTAATAATAAAAAAAATGCTCAGACAGGTTCAGCCATAGTGCCCAGTCATAACACACATTTTGGAAGGTAAGGCCCTCACTCTGGCTATTACAGCCCTGGTACACTGAATTATTAATACAGGGCAGTGGCTAGTCACAACATGTTCACAAACAAGGCCACAGATGGATGAGTAGTGAAGGACAGCGAATTGTGTAATTCATCCTTGTACCTTGCAATGAAAATTATTTGGCCTGTATTGACTGTAATGTTTTCTTTACAGCTGGGAAATTTGCACTTAGCAGCTACCTTCAGCTCTTTTTAGCACTGTCTGCTGCCCTCATCCAATCTATTTGTTCATTATGAGGCCGCTTGTCCATTATGAGACCGCTGAAAATTGCGTTTGATTTTTCATTAGACCTTTATTAAGGTTGTGTTAATGTCATCCCGCTAGTGCAGCCGCAGAGACCTCTTCACCTGAAGAGACCGTGTAGAGTTTGACAGTGTAGAATCATCTACCCAGATGAGCTAATCTGTCACTTTAGCATGCCCCGTTTGACAGGTCAAAGCAGAGAAGACAAAACCGTGAAGTTCCCATTAGCAGAATGAGACCAGCGTGATTCAGCTCTCATTAAGGAAAGTCCTTCATAGTCTATAACTGTGTACTCATAGTGTTATCACACAACATTTTAAGTTTTAGAGATATTAGATAACAAAAATAGGGATGCACTGATATGATAATTGTGTGATAATGCCGTTTTCCGATATTTTCACATGCATATCTTCCAATGTTGATACATAAACATCTATAAAATGTAGGAATATAGAAACTAAATCCACCTGGATCATCATTATAGTGACATGTAACGCTGACAAATACAGTTGCCACCTCAGTCTTGTTAAATCTTGGACACTTGATCAGTGGCTTGATTTCAGTGACCAGGTAGCTACTCTCATGGTGCAATCCTAGCTACAGAACCTGATCTTCTCAGTTATAGTGTTGGAGCGCTGCCTTGTGCCTAAATGTCACAGCAGTGCACCTAACTGTGATATGCTTCTAACAGTAGTCATTGGTTTTTATAGATCTGTTTATCATTTCTTGCTCTGATAAAAATAAAGACTTCTGTCCAGTTATAAGCTGATTCATTTTCTTTCTTCTATATTCACTATTGTATATTCATTGTCAAATCTTATTCTTTATTTGTATGGTTCCTGTTGTGTTGTTTTGCTATCTGGTGTCGACCAGAGAAGGATGGGATCCCCTTTTGAGTCTCAGATTCTTCCTCTTGCTCTTAGGGAGTTTTTTCTGGCCACTGCCAACCTTGGTTTGCTGATTTTGGGCTTGGTCCCAGATTTTGTGTAAGGCTGCTTAGTGACAGGAGCCAGTTGAGGTGGTTCATTCACAATTCATTAAACAAATAGATAAAGTAACTTAGTATGGCAGAGCTTTCCCCTTTAATTTCTTTAAATTTGACATTTTGTGTGTACATTTGCAAACAACCTTTTTACAGAAAGAAGAGTATTTTACCTCTCAGCACTGATGACTTCAAACAGTTGAAAAACATTACTGAGCTAGTTTGTGTTTAATGTGAGGCCACATATTCTCTTTGGTGTTTAAATCTGGACTTTGACCAGGCCAAAATCAATGATAAAAACCATTATAGTTTGGGCTTGGCCCATTTTTTTGCCAGGAGTATAGATATTTTGTAGTAGCACAATAGCCCACCTTCTGCACTTCTGGAGTACTAGAAATACATAATCAAGTATCAATTAATGTTCAAATCTGTGTGATGCTGATTTATTTATTTATTTTTGGGTGAGTACACTCTATGTACAAACGTATCCAGACACCTCTTCTGATTAGTCAATTCAGCTACTTGAAGGTGCTCCCATTGCTGACACAGGCATCCAATTGTATACACACAGCTTGTGTAATCTCCAGAAAAAGGCATTGCCAATAAAATGAGCTGCCTGGAGAAGCTGCATTCAAACCTAAGGTCACCTAGAGTGGTATAGAGCCCCCATCATTGGGCTGTGGAGCAGGGGAACTACATTGGGATAAGTTTAAGTGATGTTTGTGATCCAGAACTAATCATCCAACTTCAGTACCTGACCTCAGTAATGCTCTTGTGGCTGAATGCAATCAAATCCTCACAGCAATGTTTCAACATTTAATGTAAAGCCTTCTCAGAAAAGTAGAGGCTGTTACTGCAGCAAAGGGGGGGTCATATTTCTTATTAATACCCTTGATTTCAGAAGAAACATTGAATGAGCGGGTGTCTACAAACTTATAACATATAAACAAAAAAAATACTACAGTGAATGACATTTGCTGGCTGCTTCAGTTTTTTGCAAAATATTTAACTAAATAGAAAGTTCAGGCTTAGTGGTCAGCGGTAGTCAAAGTAATCAGATTAGCTGTTACAGGTCAGTTCAGTTCAGTTCTTAGCTTTTTACCTCTGGATACAGCTTGGTTTTAGCATTTTTGTTGCTTAACATTTTACCTGTGTATTTTATTATTTCTGACTGGCAAATGCTCAAAACTATAGTGAAGGTTAGCAGCCTTGGCCGAGTATCTGTCTTTACTTAGTTGAACTCTTTAATGAGGGTTGATGACTGTGGGTGAGGTGACCTTTCACCTACATATCAGCTCCCACAGGTGGTAACTATTTAGCAATGGTAATATTTCTTTGTGGAAGCAGCCTCTTCTTTCTCATCCACTCTGAACCATAACTTGATCACACTGAAACAAAGGAGTCTCTGTGCAAGAGACCCCCATCATGTCTCAGATCTGGTGAAACTGAACGTCAGAACAAACACTGTCAGACCAATCAGTTTTAGAGAAAAAGGTATCAGACCAAACGCAAGCCTGGTCGAGCATATACTGGTTCGTATAACTTAGAAAACTATTGTGTATCTCGATATAAACGCCAGTATAACATTTTCAGTTTTTTCTGAGGCCATTTGGTCTGATGTTCAGTTTCACCAGATCTGAGATATGACGGTGTTTTTTCTCAAGAGTCGAAGTCGTTTAGCTTGAGGAATGACTCCGTTCTGACTCGGAGGTCTGAGGATGTCCCAGAATGTACCCCGTAGCCCCGCCTAGTGCTAGTTAACAT
>JAILXH010102786.1:3343-14232 GCA_023558415.1 Piaractus mesopotamicus | reverse complement strand
TGTGTGTGTGTGTGTGTGTGTGTGCGCTAAAATGTCAGTATTTTATTCATTTTATTGCATTTGCAACCCTCTTCAAATACAAACACTTGTTACGTTTCTCTGTAATTCTAATCCAGGCGGATTTAGTGCCAATTTCTATATTTTTTAAATGTTTATGTATTGACATCTACAGATATGTATGTGAAAATGATCTGATATCACCCACAAGGTAGGTGTGAGTGTATGTAGGTGCCCCGTTATCTATTTTGATAACATCTAGAGGGTTGACTTTTTTTCTTATCAAAGATTTCATTACCTGCACAATATAGATGGAGCAGGAATTTCTCTCTTTGTCCTGGTACTTTGATGTTTGTTTACAGAGCAGGAGGTGCTAAATTGATCTCTCTCTAGCATGGCCCCGTTTGTGTTGGCTGATGGAAGTTACTGAAACTTGTTTTTAGCTCTTGCCCCCTCAACAGTCCTGTGCCTGCTAGCAAATGTCATAAACACAGGCTTTGTTGTCTGGAACATCTAAGAACTGTGAGGAGGCTTTTTCACCACAGATTTAACCTGACACCTGTCAGCCATGGTAGACAGAGCCTTATCCATATTCAGGGTTAGTGTTGGCTGTATTCACATAATTGATAACATTAGTTTACACCTTGAACTTCTATTAGACACTTCTCTAACTTAAGATTTGCAGACCTTTTAGTTGTAGCGTTTGGTGGGAATGAGTCTTCTGTTTGCTTCTATAATGATAATAAGCACAGTTTAATGGATTTATTTGCTCTGTCGTTGACTCACTTAAGGTGAAAACTAGATCTACCTGCTAAATCGTATTTTATTGTAATTGCGATATGAGTTTCTGCCATAAACACGTCATTAAGAGCTTTAATGACAGATCATATTACCTCATACTCCTCAGTTAGATTCCAGGAACAAAGCGGATGAAGCCTAACGAGTTTGGACCTTGCTGTCTTGCATGAAAAGCCAGGAACTTAACCGTTTGGCCAAACGGCCAATTGCCGAATAAATAAATAAATACATAAATAAATAAACAAACATGCACACACTTACACAGTTTAAAACTACTCCACCCTGAACTACTAGACTGTAAAAATGCTTCAAACATTAGCGTTATTCTCAAAACAAACAACAAACGTCCATCACTATAAAGCACTTTGTAAGGAAAACACTTTATTTACGCCTTTCAAGACCTCAAGGACACAGTGCAAAGTAAATGCTAACTGTTTCTCAGCCTTTCAGAGCACAAAAACGTGCTTGCAGTTCTGATGTAAGCAGCTGTTAGCATTTCATTGCTTATTTCTTCATTCATTGCTTATAATTTTGTGCAATGCTGAATGGCGCTTTGGTAATTTTGGCATACTATTTTAATAATAATCGATCACATCTCACGTCATGATATCCAGCAGCTTTATTGAGCATCACATTTATTGTTCATATCATGCAGCCCTGTGTGAAGCACATATCAGCCTAAGAAACAGAAATGTACAAAGTGTTTGTACCGATGTGCGAAAAGTAAAACACATATTATCAATTATCAATAACAATAACAACAATAATAACAATACAGTGGCACAATATTAATGCAATACAATAACGATAAACAACCAACCAAATACACAAATAAATAAATAAATAAAGATTTACATTAATATTTAAAACACCTATATACTTTTAGCTCTGAGAAGATTTTTTTTTTTTCTGTGGAAAATGCTGGACTGTTCCTTTAAACTACTGGATATTAACTGTCAAAGATGTCAAAGGGAAAATGCTAAACACCCACGCCTGCCATGTCACACCTAACTGGCAGGTATATTGCTTAGTAACATGAGAAAGAGGGACCCTGCTACTTTCCCTTCCTAACAGGAGCGAAGCCTATTACTCTCTGTCAGTTTTGGCACTCGGAAAAGCTGTTAATTCAACATCAATCACACTGAAACAGCTTATTTGAACTGGACCTTTAAATATGCCAAAGTATAGTATTGGGCAAAAGTCATAGACCCCCTTATTTATTTAATTCACCATCAAAATGGGCATAAAGTACCAGTTATTCATTTTTCAGGGGATTTCTGGGTAGATTAGATATAAAATAATTCACTTGCAGAAGGAAGGAGAAAGTCAAAGGAAAATAAGTGAATAAACAGTTTAAACGATTAGAAGACACAGAAAAAAACACAGACCTGGTAGACCCCCAGAATTGTTCCTATCAGATAAACAGCACATACTTAAAGGGACAAGGGTTCAAGGGTTCTTTAGTAAAGAAAATGGTTCTATATACAACTCAAAGAACATGATTTTTCATGATTAAAGGGTTCTTTGCATCATGAAATGGGTCTTCAGACTGGTGGAGAATGTGCTGTAGATGGTTCTGTACAGAACCTTTTTGAGGGTTCCTCTATTGTAACAAGCCTGACATCATAACAATAGAAAAACCCTTTTTGGTGCTATATAGAACCCTTTTCAAAAAGATTCTATATAGAAGCATCTACAACACAATCAATTTGTAGAACCCTTTCACGGTACAAAGAACCCTTTAATCATGCAAAGGGTTCTTTGAGTGCTCATGGTTCTATATCTATATAATCCATTTTCTTTACTAAAGAACCCCTGAAGAAGCATCATTTTTAAGTGTGCGCTTAAAGCTTTCATCTTTGAGAGAGAGGAGAAAATCAAGCTGCTTCAGGTCTGAAAAGATCCACAGGTGTTTCTGTCCATCCTTCCACTGTGAGAAGACAACTCAGCACTATGGGTCTGAAAGGATGTGTAGCTATCTGAGAAAATAAGAGAGACATAAAGGAAAATTTAGAAATCAAAGTAGCTGATGGTGTTCTCAGAACAATGAACAATGGACTGACCACCCCCGAGTCCAGACCTCAACATCACTGAATGTGTTTGAGATTATTTAGAAGCATAAAATGTAAAAACAGCTTCTAAGACTGAACTTTGGTGGTGTTGAAAAATATTCCTGCAGATGTCTTTGAAAAACTGAAAGCAAGTCTCCTGAAAAGAATGAAAGCTTTAATAAAGGTAAAGGCTGGACACAGTAAATACTGAAAAATTTGGTATTATATTTAGTTGTTGAGGCTTCTGTGTAATTGTCTGTTAAAAATACCATGTAAAAGTCTTGGGCACATTATTAAAAAAACATTTACATTGGCAGTAAGTGTTTGTGCTTGTGAAAACACCACAAATAAACATTAGTGGTGTAAAAAAGTAACAAGAATTTCGTTGTTTGAGGAACAAACTTTGGCTCCAGATTTCTCCTGGATTTAATTTAATGAAAGATTGATTAGCCAAACCAGGTTTTGGGTGATAGCTGCAAAAAACACTGGGCTTCCTCGAGGATAGATTTTGACTGGAAATTTAGTGGTCTCTGACTTTTGCACAGTATTGTATGTAATCCAAATAGGGCAACTGTCTGCATAAACCCTAGGACTTTATGAGGCAAAGCAAAAAAGCTAGCAGTAGATTGCAGAGTGGATGTTTGATGCATTTAAATGACCTCTAACGCTTAGACTTTGTGTTTGTTTTTATTTGGTTTCGATAACATTCAGTCCGTTTAATAATGCTAAAGGAAGTCGTCTCTGTAAATGAGCCCTTGCTGCATGTTCTCTTATCAAATTGCAGATTCTTTCTGAACGTAGATCATCATGACTTAAGCATCATGCTTGGTTCTGAACAGCAAGTGCTAAACATTCTCTTATATAAGTATTTTAGTGTATCCTTTTCAGCGAGTGGAGACTGAAGTAATTTAGTTGCAAGTCTCCAGGTCTGAAGAGATGCGTGTTCTGTGTATGTCTGTGGAGACTGAGTCAGTGTGTTGCATAAGAAAAAGCCGTGCTCCCTCCAGAGTCTATTCCACGCTCAGCATGACAGTGGCACAGACTTAATAATGATGTTATGCTTGACTTGTTTTAAATTGTTTAAAACCCTCTGCTTTTATACCCTACAACCTTTTAGTTCTGTTAGTGTTTTATGCTGCTGTAATATGATATCCTGCTGTTATTTTTAGTGCTTTGTGACACAGAATAGCGTTGTTTGCTGTCCATGTTGCTGGGAGACTTTTTTTTCTTTGATTTAACAGACAAATTGAGTGATATTAGGCTTATTGGCGATTTACCCCAGGTGGCTTCTGTGGTTTTGTGGTTCTATCAATATGTTAATTGAAGGCTGTGCCTCCTGCTAACAGGTCTAGCCAGACCATCAGCTAGCCGTCTGGCCCATCAGATCACTGGGTTTGCCTGACCACAGAGCTTGTGCTGCCTCTAGGATGGCAGCAAATGCAGACAGTGCTACTAGATCACTGTCACACTTCGCAAATCTGACAGTCCGCAATGCTGAAAGCAGAATTATGATGGCTCTGCCCCTCCATATCTAGCACAAAATAGCAGATGACAGGATGCATGCAGTGATTAAATAATGAGGCATAAAATATCACTTGAGACTACACTGTCTGGACAGGTGACAGGTTAAGTGTACTCACGATTAGGTTTAATTAAATGTGCTGTTTTCAAATCACAGTAAAACTTGTTAATGCAAGAAGTGCCTGGAGTCTTTATAAGTAAAGTAAGTACATAAAGTACATAAAAACATATTAAAAACAATTAAATAATCAGACCTTAGATATTTACAAGGATTACGTTATGGTCTCTTTAAACTCAAGGCATTGACTGAGATAGTGATAAGCTAAATGTATACAATAGCATCGTTTATAGGGCACTTTCTTTTGGAAGCTGGCTGTCCCAAACCCTGACCCCTAAATATAAAATAATACTTGCATTTCTTTTGTATTTATTTTTTAAAAGATGCTTTGAATTAGATGAAACTGAAAGATTTAGATTCATCATGAGTTTAATTAAAAAAAAATCCAAAAACCTGCTGTTTCATGTTTTTATGTCACCACATCCATCGGCTGAACCTTATTTTAGCCACACCCCTGCTTTTTAGAGCAGGAATTAAGACTGCATCCCTGTCCCTCATGGCCACATGGTGAGCAATCAGATTGTTTTGAAATAAATCTGTCCCAAAGTCTGAAAATCAGTGTGTAACGTTGAGAATTGTCAGTACCAAAACACATATTTTCTGCAATTAAGTAAACTTTTTGTGTTTTAATAAAATATTATGATTTTATGTGTGTACAGCTGTTCAAAGCTGTGTTTGTTAGTCATGTAATGGCCAGTGTTTTTGAGTCTTGTTCAAAATTAGCTCAATTTGTCACTTCCGAAACATTTGGTAAGGTTTCAGAGGCGTTACAATTTTATGTGTAGTGACAATATTGGGGCGGCGCAGTGGGCAGCACTGTCACCTCACAGCAAAAAGGGCCTGGGTTCATTTTCTCAGCCAGGTGTCCAGGGTCTCTTCTGTATGGAGATTGCATGTTCTCCCAGTGTTTGTGTGGGTTTCCTCCGGGTCCAAAGACATGCAGTAAGGCCGATTGGACAGGCTAAATTCTCCTAGGTGTGAATGCATATGTTTGTGTGTCTGCCCTGCGAGGGACTGGTGAGCTGTCCAGGGTGTATAATGCCTTCTGCCCAATGAATGCTGGTTTTCTAAGTGGTTTAGAAAATGAACGTGTGACAAAATGGACTGTTCACGCATTTTTTATAATTAAATAAACATAATTAAAACATAGGGTCATTCAAAGTGAAAGGATTTTAGTCTAAAGTTAGTTAAAAGTCTGAAATGTGTTTTTCTTAAATCTCTGACTGTGAACCAGTTCTATAGAATGATCCATGTACACATCGGTGCTGGGCCTTTGAACTGTATCAAACATAAAAGTATAGTTCTTTTAATTACCTCCTGAGCTTATTAATTATTGAAACTCATTTGCTGACTCTGTGGTGTTTATGAATCTATGGACAACTGAAATAACTGTATGATCTTTTTCTTCCAGCAATGTGGACACAGATGAGCTGTGTGGTAAGAAGAGATTTTTTAAATTTAAGATTGAGACAGTGATAAGACATTCTGTCCTTCTTTGCGTGGACAGTGTGCTTCTGTTGTGATCGTCAGTCTACCGAAACGTGCCTTCTGAACGTTTTGCATGTCACAACTGCTCTCAATGGGATACATCTTTAAAGCAGCCATAGATGAATGATAACTGAAAAATATTAAGTTGAGGAATTTTGTAAAAGATTTGATGGTAATAATGAGATGGCTATTTTGTTTCTTATGGCTGTTACATGTCATTCTCAGAATACTTCTCTCAACATCTTGGGGAATATGAAAATGTTCTTGCTGCTTTAGAAGACCTGAACGTCTCTATATTAAAGGCTATGGACAAAACTAAAAAGGTGAGTGATTTTCGTGATTGTTCTCTGCATTGTAGTGCACCTACTGTAAAACTTTATGTAGATACATACACTGATTTCCAGTAAGTTGTGCAGGCAAGTAGTTCTTTGACTGTTCATGCATCTATATAGAACCATCGTCTTCACTAAAGAACCCTTGAAGAACCATCTTTCATAAGAGTATAGATGCAGCGCATGTTCACATAGAGCCCCCTCCTGAAAATAGTGCTTTTATTTGCTGTGGACTCTTGTTAAGACCCATATTTCTCAAACACGTCAGTGTGTGTCTTGGATTGTCTGAAGTTTGTTTTGTTTCTCCACACATTAATGTTCCCTTCACGCTGATGGAGGCGTGTCTTCATCATGCCTGTCTATAAAACTTTGCTTTGTTCTGTGTTCATGTTTGTGCTTTTTTGGCGTTTGATGTTGATGTGCGGTTTGTGTTTCGTGACACAGCCTTTATAATTTTACTGTCAGAGTCTCTTGTGTACAGATTGTTCCTGTACCCTAGAACGTGTTTGAGGTTTTATAAACATGGAGGTTGTTTGTGAGTTGCTCAAAGGTTTTTTTTTAACCCCTTTTTTTTAGAAAAAAAAAGTGCAACAGTTTGTTTTTGTCTTGTTTAAGACGTTACAAATTCTTGATTTTTCTATGCCCAGGTTCTGGGTTTGGGTTTTCCTTGAACTCTTCTTTTTTTTTCTAAATTACTTTGCTTTTCTCTGATAGATAATTCTCAGTTTGAGACTGAAAGAAGAAACTTGTAAATGAAAACACCAAAGCAGACACTATGGCTGTTCAACATTTTGGAGTTGTTTCTGATTCCAATTTCAAGTAATGGGAATCAGTGGACTTGATTTCACATAATAATCTTAACTCCAGAAACCAACACTGTTAGAAATAAAGGTTCTGTGCAGGTATATTTTTTGTCCATCGAGGTAAAAAAAAATGTAAATGTACCCTCAAAGGTACAACAGTGGTTTTAAGGTCCAGTTATGTACCTCAACTAAGATTTTCCCAGGTAAAAAAAAGTACATATTGGTACCTTTTCATAAACTAAAGTTTTAAAACAGAACGATAAAATAAAAAGCCTGGAGACGAGACGGGGTGTGTGGAGTCAATACAGGTTAGATAATATAATTTCAGCAGATTGTGGTACAAATATGTTCCCTGACTAAAGGTACTGAGATGAACCCTTCAGGGTACCACCCCTGTGACAAGAGGGGAACTGCCCCAGTCACAGTTTTATACCTTTATTTCTGGGAGTGAAGAGTGGGGCAAATATAAATTATATTTTACATTAGCAAGGCCATTTAAAAGGGTAAAACTAGCTAAATTGATTAACTAACAGGGCTGACCACACTCTCAGAATAAAAGTCAGGGAGCATAGTCACATCATAATCTGTTGATTGTATTGTGTTGATTGGCGTTGTATTGACTCCACACACCCCGTCTCGTCTCCAGGCTTTTTATTTTATTGTTCTGTTTTAAATGTTAGGTTATGAATAGGTATTACTTATTTAAGGTACACAACAGGATATGTTGCAACTGGCAATGTTGTTCCATTGTAAGCCAATGGCTAAATTTCACTCTGTTTTCTGCTTGGCTAAAGTAAAATACAGTGTTTTGGAAGGATGTATTTTTTTTTCACACAGGCTGTCTAGACAGTGACAGCAGAATATTTGTGTGCGTGCAGTTGAGGGCAAACTTCAGTGTCACTGTGTGGAATTGATTCCAAAGGTTAGAAATTGAGGAATTGATTTGCGAGGAATCATTGCAAACAATTCTGAGGCTTAGCAGATACCAAGGTCTGAGGCTTGGTGATGTTTCAGTCTTGTAGTTGTCATGGCCAGTAATTTCTAACATATGACTAGTTCTTCTCTGGTTTATTTGGCCCAGTACTTCTGTAAAATGGAGTGACTGAACAGTGATGTCTTGTTATTCCAAAATGATGAACAATGCCCCGGAAAGCCTGTAACATTGACTGGTTTATGCCCTATTCCCTCATGTTTAGTTAAACCTGTGAGACCACACTTTACTGTCTCAGTATGAATTGTATCCGAAAAAAGGTAAAGTGAGCATAAGGTGTGATGTACATAGATGCATCTTACAGAAACATCAGTATTTTGATAGCTATAGGCAGTAATTGCTATTGGATGCCTATTTTGTGTGACAACTAGCAGCAGTTTTTCACATTCTGTCACTATGTCCTCTGACTCTTTTACCTAGCATATTGCAGCTATTCTCCCAGAATCGCTCCAGCTCCAGTCTATAAAAACCTCACACCTGCTTTTTTACTTCTGCACACAGCCATGCTTCATTCATACTGACACTCTGTTATTTTAAAGGGCCCATATCACATTTTTCTTGAAGTCCACTTATGACATCAGTGTGTTTATGCAGCAAAATAGCCCTAATTCATGTTTACATGACCATAATTCATGTTTGCATGACCATTTTTCATTCTCTCCTTATCCCAAAGAGTTATAACAGGTTGTTTTTGTGACTGTGCCTATAAGACTGATATACATGAATAACCACTGTTCTGATTAGCTGCTCTGTGTTGTACCTCTTTTGAAAAGCAGTCTGGACTGAAACTCTCCTTGTAACTTCATTGTGAATGGGCGGGGCTAAACTGCTATAGGCTGTTTAATAGGTGTAAATTTGCTGTTTTTGTGACATCACAAGAACAAATGAATTGAAAACAGGCTGTTTTCGCAGCGCAGTTTCCATATGGACCGGGCGATAAATGGTTTTGAAATTTTAACAACGTTGAAAAATGGAAAATGCATGGGTTTCCATGATATGAGTCCTGTAAGGTGATTTAAAGTAAAAGTATGTACGCATTTGTACTTTTGTACGCGTTTGTATTTTGATTAAGAGTTAATAAGCAGATAATTTTGGAAACATGGCTGCAGTTTTTTCATTACATACTGATGGAGAATTAACTAGTCTGTGAAACAGTTTTGATAAGGGCATATAGTACCATTATTATACAGTGCAGACTGCCTGTGAAGTATGGCTGTAATTGGGCACAGTCTGGAATGTATTAAAAAAAAATCCACTCAAGATCTGCTAAATATGGATCTGTGATAGTTTGAAGTAGTTCAGTGTTGCGAATGTTAACCGTAATGCATTTTATTGTAGCTTCAAAGACAGTAACATAATAGCCATAATAGCATGTCTGGCAGAACAGTTTATTGCCAACATTAGCATGTCACTCTTCAAAAGATCAGTAAACCTTCTTTCACTGCTAAACGAATCCTGCTAAAAATACAATCTATAAAGTGATCTTTTGGCTTTGATCTTGTCTTGCTGTTATGTTTATTATTCTCAGCCATGCTGATATATGCATGCTCATTACTCAGATCTGAGAAATAGCTCTTATCTTCCAGAGCTGAGACTGCATGTCCTTGTTATTATGAAAGGCCAGCCTGACCATCATAGAAGAACACAGCTACCAAATGTATTCTTCAGACGTCGTAGAGACACTTAACCGAGGCCAGTTACTGCTTTGCTCAGATAACAAATTGCTGAGACCCTGACTCCAGGAGCTGCAGACACACCACAATGCATATCAGAGGGTTAGTTTCAGGTGTTAAAGGGCAATAGTGTTTGTGATTTGGCTCTGTTAAAAAAACAAAACAAAAAAAACTTACTGATGTCTGATCCATCTTAATCAGCATATGGTAGAGAAATTCTTCATGTGTGGATTAACACAGAAAGATCTTTTTTTTTTAATGTTATACTAAGCAATTCACTTCCATCAACAGACTCCATAAAATAACGTATTCAAGAGACCACAGTAACAACATTCTGAACATAAACGGATGTCTATGATTCCGACAGCCAGGACGCAAAATGTGAGATCATATGTTAAATGTGACATATGTTAAATGTCTATAATTACTATTTTTCCCTGAGGTCCACTTATGACATTAGTGTGATTTTTATGGACCAAAAATGGTCATAAAAATTAAATTTTACATACCCAACCAATCTGTATTCCTTTAACAGGATATTTTTAGTAACGACTAAAATATGTTAATAAGCTATGTTATGCATTGCACCTGATTGGCTGTCCTGTTTTGCACTTAATTCAAAAAGCAGTCTCAGTTAAAACACAACTAGCATTAGCATAAATGGACGGGTCTAAACTGTCGTATCCTGACTTTTTTTTGTGACAGCATAAAAACAATTAACTAATTTTTGCAACTTATTTTCATGTATATTGTATGGATTGGGGAGTGCATGTTACATTTTGTAACTGTAATTGTGTTTACATACTATATTAAAGCTGCACTGTGTAAGATTTGGGTATTCGGAGACCTCACTGGTGGAAATGTATAATTGCATGCAACATGTGGAGGAACATTTTGTCTCTGAATATTTTGGCTTTGAACTCCTTCCTCGAGCGGATGGAACTGATGATTGGGAGCATGTTGAGTCAGAATTCAAAGAGAACTCAAGTCAGGTCAAAACTTTGTGAAGGACATGTTTTCTGAGAATGTACATGAATTATCTACTGTTCTTAATCAGTATAAAGTTCATTTTACATTTGAGACCTAAACATTAAGTCAGACCTTTCCAGAATATATG
>JAILXH010102755.1:69510-82871 GCA_023558415.1 Piaractus mesopotamicus | reverse complement strand
GAGTCAGACTAGAGTCACAAATTTGATGACTTGAGACTCGACTCAACAAAATCGAGAAAGACTTGGGACTCGACTTTGACTTCAACAGCAATGACTCGGACTCTGACTTGGACTTTAGCCTTATGACTTGGAAAAACTCAAGATCCAAAGTAGAAGAAATGTGGAGAAGCGTCTGACTGCAGACATAACTTTACATAGCCGCTTAATATTCATGTGAATGGATACGTTTCCTACCGTAAGTTGAACATACAGCAACGTCGTCAGCTGTCTGTTACTGTGTTTTTGCTCAGCTTATTTTATTTCAGAAAACAACTGAAGAGTTTGAGTTCAAGTTTGCCTTCATAAGTTGGAAACAAGCAAAGCATCAACAGCATCAATAAACCCTCACTCAGCACTTAAACTCCAGTCTTACTGGAGAAACTCACCAGGCAACTGACCATTTTCCTCATGGTAGCAAACTGAAAGAAACAGCTCTCTTTGTTCGACCCCTTTAAACAGCTTCTGCAGGTAAAACAAGCGCAGCATTCACCACGAGGCAGAAGTTTTATATTGGAATTTGTCATTCCACCTTAAATGGTGCAGTAGTCAGATGCTGGAACATAACTGCTGCACCATTTAAGGTGGGATGGAAAATTAGAATAAGAAGCAGCTGACTGCTAACATGCTGTCATTAAAAGGCTATAGTACTGTTACCATTATTCAGAGTTGTGGCCTTAAATTAGCTGAAGAATGCAGACTGACTTGTTTAGGACTTAAAGATTAGGATTACTGACTTGGGACTCAACTTGAGACTCGCCTGTATTGACTCTGGACTTGAAACCAAATTCGACTCTCTTGACTTGTGACTTGATTTGGGACTTGAGTGTCAAGACTTATTTGTTACTTGCAACTAAGTGACTTGTTCACACCTCTGCTGAACTGTCACTGGGTTAGTACCCCTCTTGTCACTGGGGTGCTATCTTCAAGGGTACGTCTTCAGTACTTTTAGTTAACGTTAGTTAACATTTTTGTGCCATAATCCATTGTGATTATATTTTTTAAATCTCATTCACTCTATACACGTCATCTTGACTCCAAGCTTCTCATTTTATTGCTCTGTTTTGGAACAATAGGTTGTTGTTTCCCCTGGGAAAACTTATCTGTTGGACCTCAAATCATTGTCGTGCCTTTGAGGGTACATTTACATTATTTGTACCTCAATCAACAGATATGAGCATACACTGTACCTTTTTCTGACGGTGTAGTAGGGATGCAAAGATGACTTTAAAGCACCGTCTTAGAAATTTCAGTCTATGTTGTGACAAGGATAAGCATTGTATGCTGTTTTGTGATTATCAATCTAGAACAAGCAAGCAGGTTTTATAGTGATGGTGCTCGCAAAATAACAATTGCAGGCCATTTTAAAGAAAATGAATACCTGCTATCCTCTTTGTCTTCAGTCATATTAAACTCCTTAAAACACTCCATCTGAAAGTATCACTTATACATGGCACACCCCTTAAAGTTGTTGTGGTCTTGGCATTCCATCACATAATTACTGCTCAGCACATCACAGACAATGCTGGGTAACATAATAGAGCAATATTGCTTGCAAATAGGGTGGCACCCTAGCTCTCTGATGCGGTGAGATTGTGGGAATATCTCATACTTAGAAACTCATTCTCCATCAAGTGTCTCGTAAATTAAACAATGGGTGGAGGAAGCCTCTTTTCGGGTGGTTTAATCCCAAAATCCCACATGCTTTGTTCTGTGGAACTGCAAAAATCAAGACAAGTTCAAAGCGAAGCCAATAAGCCTTTCATTACATCGTCTGCATAAATTTGAGGCCTTTTTATTGCCACTTTTTAACAAGACGAATACAAGCATTAAAAAAAGCGAGGGTGTTGCCACAATACCACCCCTGGCAAACACATGGGAAGAACAATTTGATCCCCCTCATCGCTCCCGTTCGCAATTAAGAAGGTTCCGGAAAAAAGGGAGCATGGGGTGTTTACAATTCTTCCTTTCCCTTCCGACTCCATGTTTGTTTTTTCAGCAAGCACGAAATTGTGGTTGGCTCTCTCGGAAGCACACATTCAGACACCTCTAATCCATGCCGCGGTTAGGTTCCGTTGTGAAATATCCTGGAAAAACAGCCTTAAAGAGTGACTCAGCTTCTAAGAAAGCTGTGACTCTGGCTTGAGTGGACTCCAAGTGTTACTCCAAGATGACCAGCCACATCCTCTGGCAACTGAGACGTCAATACTCACAAGTCAAAGTTGTCGCCAACGAAAAATGGTGTAATTTCATATTAGTTCTCACCTCTAGCTTATTGCAACAATGGAGAAATGGTGCTGAAAGTGTGGATTCTGAATTTAATTGATAGCACATTTCAGTTTTATAATTTGAATTTGATAAAAAAAAAAAGTTGTATTCTTTTTTTGCCTCCTTTTTGACAGTGTTAGACAAATGTAAAAAGTTGGAAGTGTAGATTAAAGCTGTTAAAAGGAAATGTAATTACCCGCATATCATCGCTGTCTAAAAAAAGAATCTTATTTTTTGCCATTTTTAGTTTTCTGCATCATTTCAGCTCTGCAGCTGTCCTTTACATTGTGTGAAAATGTAAAAATTTCACTGGTCAGTGATGGCTCAGCTTCTTATTTTGGGGCAAAACCATAGTTTTGTATTCTTGGAGCAGATCATGTGTCCAGCTAAAAACTTTGAAAGGCTTATTTTCGACCACATGTTTGTGAGCTGGTTGACGATATGCAAGCACATTTGAATATCAGTGAGCTCTCTCAATTTCTAAGGCTTAACATACCCTGTTTAAACTGCATATAGTGTCCAAAAGGCTCAGAGGAGACTAAATTCAAACTAAATTGAAACGAGTGGTGAACTGATGCTGAAAGTGAGGATTCTAAACTTTCATTTGACACCGTGTTCCTATATTATTATTTACATTTCATAAAAGTTGTTGTGCACAGTCTTGTGTCCTGTACATTTTTGCCAGATTTTAGTCAATACTTGACATCAATACGAATGCAAAAAAAAGTCAGAAGTGCAGATCTGAAGCTGTCAAAATAAATGGAATTACCCCTTAAAATCCCAGACTTATTACATAATAAGGCTTATGATTCAGTAACTTCAATGCAAACTGGTAGAGCTATTCTCAGGATGTGGAAGCATGTAATAAAACTTCGGGCCTGCCTGCAGACCCTAGCCATTTAAGAGGTTAATTGCATAACTCATTATGTAATTACACATGTAACTACATTTTAATAGTTCAGCAAAACATCAGTAATCTCTCATCTTTTAAATCTTAATATATATATTAAGTTGCTAACATTGTCCAAAAGGCTCAGATGAGGCTAAATTCAAATTAAACTGAAACAAGCAGAGAAATTATATTAAAAGTGTGTTTTCCTAACTTTCACCTGGTATCACATTTCTAGTATCACATTATGACTGTTATGTATACAGTCTTGTAACCTTTTTGTCATGTTATTGTCACTGTTTGACACTGGAACTAATGCGATAATGTCTGAAGTGCAGTTTTGAAGCCATCAAAAGCATGTAATTAACTGCATAGCTCATGATGTAATTACAAATGTAACTACATTTGAATAGTATAGCAAAACATCAGTGATCTTTATCAAGTTCTAAGGCATAACATACCATGTCTAAATGGCAATTGTTATCCAAAGGCTCAGCGCAGACTGAATTCAAACTAAACTGAAACAAGCTGAGAAATGATGTTTAAAGTGGAAATTCTTGAATGTTGGTGGAAAAAAAAAAAAACCCACTTTCAATTGATTTGAATGCATACAGTCTTGTGTCCTTTCTTGCCACACTTTTGTCAACCCTGAAACAAATGCAACAAGATAGAAGTGTAGATTTAAAGCCATTAAAAGTAAAGGTAACTTCTTATGTTATTACATATTAATTGCATATGATTAGAGCAGCAAAACGTCAGTGATTTCACTCAATTAAGGCTTAATATACCCTGCTCAAGCTGCAAAGTATTGCAGAGAATACTAAATTCAGACTAACACCAAGGACGTTATCACAGAACTGCCCAAAGGTTTCACAAGAGTTTAAAAATACAGCGTGTTTGTTTGTCGGCCGTTACGAAGGAATCAGTTAAGTTATTTATGGTGGGTCTCCATGGTCTTAATCACCCAATGCTCAAGTAAAGTGCTATGAAATGCTTCCCATTTTACCCTATTTCCTGTTGTCACAAAATATCCAGCAGCACTAAATCTGCCTAAAGCCCACCACTTCATTCTAAATCCTCTGGCTGCCTCCAGCACTTAAAGCCAGCAGGTACACCGCCTCTTTTTAGCTTATCATACCTGACCAGCCCTGACCGGGCAATGAAACGTTCAGAACTGTGATTGGTGTGTACGTCATTTTATCACCCAGGCTCTCTCGTCTGTCAGGGAACACTTAGCAGGGGGCCATTTCCTCTGAGTGGAAGGAGCTCCAGCCTTGCAGCCAGTTCGTCTGTCTGTCAGCCCCTTCAGGCCCCGGCTAGGACCCTGGGGGCCACTCTGCCTGGATGGTCAGCGCTAAGCCCAGGCCTGCTCATTGTCCCCCCCTGATTACTGGGGCGGAGGTGTTGGAGACTGGAGTCCATTGTCAGGGATCAGCTCGTCTGACTGGGGCCCGACTGTTACCGTTAACTGACGCCCAACGTCCACCCTGTTATGAGACACGACTTTCACTGCCCTCAGTCAGACAGGCAGCTCAACATGAAGCTCGTGGTTTTAAATGAGGCCAATAAATTTAAGTGGACACTATGGTGCCTGGCAGTCTGTGCTGCAGGGACGGAGGCGTCCAGGCCTCGTTCCTTCACCGTTTGGTGGCAAATATAGACGTTAAGCGATATGAGAGGTCAATGTGTAGGGCAGGAAGCGAAGGAAATGTTTTCTGCCAAGCTGCTTAAGGCTTGCTGTAAAACTCATGGGGGTTTGTGCCTAATTGTTGCAAACAGGACAAAAATACTAGGGAGGCTAAAGTGTAATATTCATGTGAGCTTAAGAGAAAATACTAAAATGGTGTCATATGATCAGTGAATGGATTGTTTGAAATCAATAACCAGGGATGGAAAATGCTTACGTGATTGTACTTTGGTACTAAACTTAAAGCTGCACTATGCACGATTTTTTGGGGTAAAACTGAAAGAAGTAGCATTACTGGGTCAGGAGAAAAAAACAAGCTAAATTACGGTGTGCATGTATATTAATGTCACACGCACAGCCTCAAAAAGAAAATCCAGTTCGATGTTTAGGTCTCAAGTGCAAAGTCAATGTTGATACTGATGAAGATGACGATGATGCATAATTGGACATTCTCGGAAGACACGTCCTTCACCAAGTTTTCACCAAGTCCTCACTGAATTTTCTTTCAATGCGCTCACAATCATCAGATTCTTCCCCTCGGGAAAGGGGTCTGAAGCACAACCAACAATATAAAATGCCCTTCTGTGCAATTACACATTGCCACCAGAGAGGTCTCCAAATCTCCGATGTAGTTTAAGTATTATTATGGGAGATTTGCACTTTGCTCAAGTATTACTGAAATTGAATACTTGTACTTTTACTCTAACAGAAATCACCATGAGATTTTCCTTGTTGTGTTTTTCTCTTGCTAATCAGTTTCATTCTTGTGCATTTTAATTCATTTGTTGGAAACATCCAACCAAATTTATATAAATGTAAAATGAAACTGCCCACAACTACACTACTTTTTCTTTGCCCATTAGTCACAGAAGCGAACATTGCAAAAAAAGAAAACTTTTAATTTCATTTATTAAAACATTACTTTTTACTTTTATGTGCTTGGCAGTGTTTGAACCTTGATATACCTTGACTCTCACTCAATAATATTTTTGGATCTTGTAAATTTTACAACCCTGTTCAAACATTCAGAATGTTACTAAACTATTTTGCTCAGTTACACTTGTTGATTATTGCTGCAGTTTTGCTGTGCATTTGATTTGCATTGTCTAATTATGAAATTAAAGTCTATAATTACTTGCGTAATAATTACTAGGTATGCACTGATCCTGAAGTATTATAGCAGATTCCAATTTCCTTACAACCAAATTGGCCGGTGGCCTGTTTTGATTATTAGCTAAACAGAAGCTCACTCTGTGTGGGCTGAATGAGTAGATGAAACACATCAGCACATTTATAGCACTTTCTATTAGCTGAAAATACAATGTGAACAACATTATTCGCTTTTTACTGGGCCAAACTGGCATTTTAAATATTTACACAAAAAAAAAAAGTTGTCCACTGAAATAACATGAATCAAATAAAGTGTTATATTGAAGGGACTGTTGTAGCAGCAGCATTGAAATATTGTGTGAGCTTGACTCACATCATAAATCGGGCAAAATAAATAAATAAATAAATAAATAAATAATTTGCGTGTTTGGAGCAAATATCTACTGATTACGATTTACATGCAATTTCCAACTGACATCACACCTGCACTTTCACTTTTTTTTCCATTTGTTTTAATGTCAAGAAATATCAAAATCATGTAAAGGATGCTTTTTTTTCTTGCAATAAAACAAAAACTGCACAAACACCAATAACATTTCATGAAGTTCATTACAATTAAATATCTCCTCTCCTACTCACAAACACAAATGTGGCATCGACCTAAAGTACAGTCCACACTTTGACAGAATTTCTCTGCTTGTTTCAGTGAGTGAAAAATATTTCAACAAAACGTAAGAGGAGGGTTTAACGGTTATGCCATAGAGGACCTGTGAGGCTTAATGTGGTCCCAGAAAAGTTAAACCAAATTAGTATGGTTACTGACTTCACTGCATAGAGTGTCTTAGATCTCTTGAGAAGCTTTTCTTTTATGCATAGGAAGATTTACACAGCATATTTGAGCTTCATCCAGAAGCTAATCTCATGCTGCTGCATAGTGGCCAGACTAATAGCCAGATTTGGACATACATGATTGCCTCTTCCTCTTCTGTCTGAGTGAGCACGTGCCTACGTGACTGTGTGTGTGTGTGTGTGTGTGAGAAAGAGTGTGTGCATGGGGGAACAAAAAGCACATTGACTGCAGGGAGCGCGTCCGAGTAGAATGAGGTGCAGAGCAGGATAAACTCCTGCCGCCCTTACTGCAGAGAAGGAACCGCGGAGAGGAAGTAGGAATTCAATCAGCCGCCTTCAAGGTCAGTTTGAGCTGAAAGAGCCCCCACCTGGCCCTCTATCACTACCGGTGGAGCCTCTCTCTTTCTGTCTATACCACCCCCCCCCCATTTACTTGCTCACTTTACTACCAAGGCCTCACTCACTACCTCTCTCTCTCTCTCTTTCTCTCTCTCTCTTACTCACTCACTCACTCACTCACTCAGTCTTTCATGCAGTCTGATGTTGTCCATTTAGTTTATCAGTTGGCTCAGACTCATAATAATCAGTAAAATCTGAGCTGAAGTGCTCAAATCAGGTTAAATTCCATTTCAGCACCACAAACCGAAGCAAATCTCAGATTCCAAACATATCTTGACTAATTAACTACATTTGTGGAAAACTTACATACAGTACTGTATAATAGGCAGACACCAACCTTAATATAGTTCATCTCCAGTCAAAACAACTGCTCACTCTTTCAGCATCAGAAAAAGGACATATTTCTAATAAGATTAGCTATACAATAATACCTGTACAAGAAAGGAGAAGGTCAAAGGAAAATAAGCAAAAAAAGAAAAAAGTATTCAAATTGGAGTTCAAATCCACAGGTGTTTCTGTCTATCCTTCCACTGTGAGAAGACAACTCAACACCATGGGTCTGAAAGGACGTGCAGCTGCTAAAAAGCCTTTACTGTTAAATAGATGAAAATTTGCAAATCAAACAAAGAAGCTGCTGGTGTTCTCAGAACAATGGACTGACCATTTGGCAATGTGGCAAAAATTACAGATTCCTTAGAAAAACTTAAAGCGAGTCTGCTGAAAAGAATGGAAGCTTTAATAAAGGCAAAGTGTGGACACACTAAATACTGAAAACATACATGTTTAGTTGTTGAGGCTTCTGTGCAATTTTTTGTTAAATACTTGTGTTCCATTCTTTGGGTTTGATTTTTGGCAAAACTTTTTTTTTTTGGCAAGACTTTTGCAAAGTCAGTGGCTTCCAAGTCTGGTACCCTGCATATTATTTACCTTTAGTAGTGTTTAAAATTTAATATTTTCCAATATCACATAAAGCCCAATCTAACTCAGGAGGAGTTTGTTAATTAGCTGCATGTCAGAGTACTGAAAACACTGAAATTTACAGGGCAGGATGTTAAGAACCAGAGACTGAAACCTAAGAGATGGTTTAGCCAAAAATATACACAATTTGTCTTTAACCCAAATGTAGTCGATCAACCAAGAGATGTTTGGTGTCTGCAGTTTGCTTCTTTAGTTTTGCATCAGAGCGATGAGGTTAATGTAGTTAATAAACAATGAACGCTCATAGCCACCAAACCGCATGCGTAAATCAAAAAAAAGTTTGTGCGCTCATTTGCGGTGCATACATTTTGGTCGATTAAAAGGAAAGTGAAAACATAATGAGGGAAATGCATTTGGCAAATAACTAATGTAACGTCAAGTGACCGCTCACATGGTTCCATTTTTGCCTGACCGGAGCTATAAAATTATTTAAAAAAGTATTTGTATTTGTGAAATGCAAATAAAACAGAAAACAGTGATTTACCACTTTGATCTGTATTTGAATGAAAACCTGTTGTAAAAAACCAAGGGTTCTTCTATTGTTGCAATGAATGCAAAGAACCATTTAAAGATCAAATGGGTCTATATAGAACCCACGATTCTATATACTGTAATAGCAATTTTGAAGCAATTTTGAAGCCTAAATCTTATTGATACGTTGGTCCATTTTTATTGATAACAGTTCATCACACAGCTTCAGAGACCACATAACCAAGTCTGTTTGAGATTACTTGAGATTTTTAATGAGATCCAGTGGAAAAAAAGGAAGCAAACTTCAGTCACCACTTGGTTAATCAACTACATTTGGAGTAAGAGGGAAAACTGTGTAAATGTTATTTTGGGCCAAACCACCATTTTAAGACAATAACAGCTCTAGAGGGTTTGGTGCTAGTTAACAATGAAGTTTCTGAGAAAGCTAAAAAGTATGTGTCTTACTGAGCACCGCACACCAAGTAGGCCTTCCGCAAAAATGACGGAGCAAAACTCCACGTAAAAGACCACACCATGTGACAGGACAGAAACCTCATCCTCTCTCCCTCTCTCCATTACCCACCTCATTTGTTTGTGTGCAGTCATCCCAGGAGAATATCAACAGATCATCCAGCCAGTCAACAGGAGGCTGCGGATTTGCCATGTAAAACATAACAGCTGCCATCACTTAGGCCACAAGACCCACAGTTTCCCCTCATGGAACGCTTGCCCCGGAAACGTGCCCGTTCCGGAACCTTCCAAACAAAACACAGCACCAAACTCAACACGCTCCATCCCGTGATGCCGGCCGAACCAGCATTCAGGGCTATTTCACAGATAATTAATAGACATAATTATGGGTAATTAATATAATTGAGGAGAGAACTGCAGTGTTTTTGTGCTCTAGCATGCTTTCACCCAGGCAGGCGGAGAATGCAGCGATTGCCCAAAATCTGCGTCACAGCGCGTCGCAAACGGCTGGAAGCACTTACAGGGCCATGCACATGCGAAACGACATAGAGGAGGACACGTGGCACGCAGAAACAAGCGCTCGACTGAGATCGCAGACCATTACAGCACAATCAGCTGGGCCATCAACAGGCGAGTGAGATTTAGACTGATAAGAAACACACAAGGTTAAGAGAAACACAGAAGAAAGAAACATTTCCTAACGCTATCTACAGTAATTCAGCAATTCCGATTATTTAATGACCACACATCCACACTGGTGGAATTCACTTTTGGGACTAGTCTTATTGAAGCATGATTCCAAATAGCATTACAACAATCCAATAAATGCACTGCACTGCAACACAAACATGTGATACTTAAGCAATAGAACAAAAGAAGGAGTGTGTTATCGCAAATAACATCACAGCTATGATTTGGTGCCATAGATGATCAAAGCCATGACGTTATTCATGATAACACATGACCTCAAGTGTTCTATTGCTTGAACCCAAAGTGTTCTGAGTATTAAATGTCAATATTGTGTTGTATTTATTATTATTACTATTGCTTTCCTATAACAGTTCTGCAAGTTAAAGAAAAAAGAAAAACAAAGAAGCCCTGGACATTGTATCAATGTGCTTTAATGTTGGCAATTCCTTCCACCGCATAAAATAGTAGCCTTTTGCCTCACGGATAGAGCCATAAAACTGTTGCAATATCAGGTTCAGCTCGCCTTTTTCAATATTTGCTACATGAATCTGGATGCATTTCACAGCTCGTGTTGTTTGCTGAATTGTATTCTGTTAGTTTCTGGTTAATTATAGTTTGTTTAGTTGTTCCTCCAACACAGCTGCCGAACCAAAAAGCCTGCTTATGGGCAACAACAGATTCAGAATTTGATGAAAATCTCTTGTCATCATCATCTTTAGAATCTGACCAGACTCCAGGTCGAATATTATTATAGAACATATCTATTATATTCATTTTCTATTTTTATATGCTAAAGTAGAAACTTAGTAAACTTAAACTTAGCAATCTAACTAAATTGTGCTATCTGTACTAACTGTTGTACTGAATTCAGTATAGGCCAGCTTCACATTTCAGTATTATTATGCACACTAGCCACAATAAATATGGAGCACTGAAAACATTCTAGACAGACATCTGCTACACAGCAATCTACTGTAGTCAATGGGGAGCAGTAGTGCAAGGTATAAATTAAATCCTTCCTTACTACAAATTTGGGCCACGTTTGCTGTACACAAAGCAGACATTTTTCCACAGGGGCTACAGCACTACTAGGGGGCCCATCCTTTTCAGCTTGAAGGAGAGCGTCCGCATCCGGTTCCAAACGCCTTCCCGGAGGCCCCCAGGGGTCTGCCTGCAGCTGTGGCCCCTTTGGATCCGTCCACAGCACATCACAAACACTCTCACCTTCCGTCAGTCAGGGGGGCTGAGCAGCGCGCATGCCACTGGCCCGTAGAGACCCTCATTTAGGGGGAAAAGAATGTAGATCTATTCCCTACGCACTCAAGACCTCTGACCTCCACAGGGCTCCAGAGACCACTCACCTGGACGAGTCTGACCACCTGCCTCATGTTCCCTCTTGTGTGAGTGTGCGTCTTTCTCTCTCTGTGGAACATTCAAAGGCTGTATTCAAATACAGGGCTGCTGTATTTACATTCAGTCTGTCCTCAAGGCCAGACCTGGGTCAACATCTACACATATGTTTAGTCTCAATTGTCCAGTATCTGAGACGTGAAAATATACAGCAGAAATCTACCAGTAAATATCTGTTCTTTGAAATATATAGTCAAAACTAGTCATTTTATTTTCTATCCAAAAAAATAGTGAACCTACACATACAATATTTTCTTTGGGAACTTTTCTTTTTTGTCTGACAACTCCTTGCATGTACCTCTCCAACAGGAATGGATTTTAAAAAACTCTGTTTTTAGGCCAAATTTGTATCTCAAAACTATTGTAAAATCATGTTAAAGGCACTAGGCAGCGTATTCATAACCATCATATATCATATAACCATTTTCTGTGATGTTGTTTTTAGAGCCATTAAACTCTTCCGACGTCTCGTTTCTATTACCACCACTCTGAACAGTTCCTACAAAGTTTCTCTGGAATGGTGTATTTCACATCAAACCTGTCTGAATGACTTTATTTACATCTTAGTGATTTGATTGGTGGAATTCCACTTTAAAGGTGTCTGTGAAATTAAATTTACAAGATTTGGACATTTTAACTGTTCTGCTTTCTGTGTCTGAACCCACTGACATAACGTAATAAGCGAAACAACAAAATAACAGATAATTTACATATAGATAAAATGAAAATAAGAATAAGCAACATACCAAAACAAAGCGTTGTTTTCACCATTAAAATCCTATTTAGGCTCGGTTAACCTGGGTCTGAGAAACAGGCTATATCAGTCTTATACCTAACCTACCATGGTTAACCCTGACTGACTCCAATGTCAATCTGCCTGAGGCCTGTCACTCGAGCCTCTCTCTGTCCAGCCCATATAGACCTGACAACATCAGCTAATGACATGTTCCATTCATCCCCCCAAGCACACTGATATGTCTCATTAACCGTGCTTAGCCGGTCATGGTGCACTTAAGCTTCTTAGCGCATATACCTGCAATTTCCTTTCCTCTCTGCACGCTCTTCACATGTGGGGAATCCTCGGCAGTGCCAGAGGGAACAGAGGACAGGGAGGAGGGCTCGACCAAAGCCATACTGTGTGAGTTACAGGCAGCCAAAGTAGCGCCGTAAACCAGCGACAATATAGCCACTGCCTAATTGTTCAGTTTAACGCCTGGCGATTACTGAGGCCTGTAAAGCCTGACGTTTCTCCCTCTTTCTGCCCCCCACCCAGCTCCAGACCACACAGAGCGCGTTCTGTGGATCAGCAAACTGCAAGCCTTCGCTGGTTTTCATTTTACTGCTGGGGGGCGGGAGAGGGAGACCCCAATAGGGGAAGGCCTCAGTACATTTAGGCAGAGGTAATAAACACTGGCGGCCAAGGGCATTAATTGAGCATTCACGTGCAGGAGTCGTGAATCATCGTTTTGTTGCTGGAGAACATTAGCACCTTGTTCTGATGTTAGGCCATGTTCCTAATGGCCATTCGGCACTCAGCACCTTCACTGGATGCTGTTACTTATTAAGTCCACATCATGCGCTCCATCTGTAGGTTAGTACAACAGATAGACTACTTAATGCATAAGAAATTTAATAAATATACACTTATGATAACTTTACTCATTGAGTCAGTATGCCCTTTTACTTATTGTACAGCAACGCTCCTGGTCCTTTCATAGCTAAATCATTCAGTTTAAAGAGGAATTCTGGACTAAGACTAGACTATTATATTCTTCAGCCTCAGCAGTTTAACAGAATTCACAATTTAATACGATTTTCATGTTTTTCTTTATCAATGTTCTCTCACTACATAAATCAGCATGCAAGACACAAATACATCACACAACCATTGGGTATCCTGTGGTGACAACTGTACTGCAAGCCTAGCCACTGATTCACGGGCTTAATAATAAAAGCAAGCTAGCATTAGTGTAACTATAAACTTGATCATCATACAAACTTGTAAAGAAAACCCAGGGACAGTTTGTTTTTTTTGTTTTCTTACCATTTTTCAGTCAAAAAAAGAAGCCAAACTCAGGTTAGATTTCTAGATAGCCAACTATC
>JAILXH010102755.1:45306-67132 GCA_023558415.1 Piaractus mesopotamicus | reverse complement strand
ATTTCCAGTCATATTAAATATGATTTCATCATTTTGTGTGTCCAACCTTTGGCTTTATAACAATTTCCATTCTTTTTTGAGAATCTGCAGGGATGTTTCTCTACACCTCCAAAGTTCAGTCTTAAAAGTTGATTGCATTTTCTGCTTAAGACAATCCAAGTAAACCCAAACATATTTAATGATGTTGACGTCTGGACTCTGTGGTGTTCAGTCCATTGTTCTGAGAACACTAGAAGACTGTTTGATTGTAAAATGTTCTTCGTTTTTTGTTTTTTTTGACAATTGTTGACAATTGTTACATTTTTTTGAACTTCAGTTTTGGGAACTTTTCAACAGAAATATCTTCTGAAAAACAACTCATTTCTACTTCTATGTCATTTTGACTGGAAATTCAAGTAATAAAGGCTGGTCTCAGACAGTTGCAGTCCTGTACTTCAAACAAAAACTGTGGTCATGTGTACTTAGAGAATAAAGTTGTAATTTAAGATCAGTAGGTATCGAACTCTGAGGAGCTCCTCCACATTCAGAGAGGAGCTAAACTTACGGCGCTCTAATCTCACCGCATCCCATTGTTTCGACTGGAGCCACCTTTAGAAAGAAACCCTCCACTGTGTCCTGCAACAATGTATCACATGAGCAAAGAGGAGGGAGGGCTGAGAGCTGAGAGCCAGGCTCAGCTCTCCCCTTTAGCCCTCAGAAAGTATGAGAAGCTCTTAATCAGGCCAAACAATGCAGCCTCCAACTCCCTCTTTCTTCTGCGGCCTGATCTAATAAGCTGGGAGGAGGGGGCCTTTGAGCTGATCCCCCTGGATTACTTCTAGAGATACTCCTCAGCGGGGAAACCTGAAGAAGAACCCTGACGACCCTTTAATTTAAACCAGGGACACCGACCCTTTGAACTCCCCAAACGCCAGGCCTCTGAGGGGGTGGTGGACACAACAAAGGTTGGTGTGACATTGTCAAACAGGGACTTAATGTCTTCATAAGACACCTTCTTAATGGAGGAGGAGAAGATCAGAAACCCATTAGAAGTAATTTGATTTCAACCTCATCAACCAGGCAATTCAAAGAGCCAATATTCAGCAGCTTACAAAGTTGATTGATTAATTAAAATAGATGGTTGATATTTTGCGTCTGGCCCACACTTCAAATGGTTCAACTGCGACGTTATCCTCAAGACTAGCTAAAGAAACAAATTCAGTCTTCAGTAGAAAGGCTTCTAGGATTCCACCACAGATAGCCTCAGAAGGGCAATTTCTGTCAGAGTCGAGATCTTGTTACAAATAATTCTCGCTTTGTTTTTCCTCCTTGCTCACGTCTTGATCCCCTCAGAGCTAGCTTTATGAATAAAAACACGGACATTGAGGTTACGTCCTGGTTCTTGGTTTCTTGAACATTCATGTTAATCAATAAACCACCAAACATGGTTTGGTTCCATGGAGATAACATCTACAGCAATTTAACTTAAGCCTCAGAAGGCATTCAGAGGAATGACTGGTTGAAGGAAATCAAAACACATTTAAGACCATCTCAATTCTAAGTCATGTTTATGGAACGGCCTTAACTGCCTTTTGGCTTGCTTGCCTTTGTATTTATAAATTTTACAGAAGGTTTTTATGCTATTGCTCAAAAGTATTACCATCTGGAAGAGCAAAACCTAATCATTGCTCTGATGCATATGTATCCCACAGTTGCAGCATTGTTGATTGCTTCAGTGTGCTCAGAGGACAATGCTAACCAACTAACCCTGAGTTTGCAGATGTTAATTGGCTGGTTCATCATATAAGAACAACTGAGATTAGGATAGAGCCATTTTTCTCTAATTAGTTATATGGCTAATTGGATCCCCCAACCATGGATGCCTAGTACTCAAACCTGAATCTCAGCATACAAAAAATACAATTTACAAATGTATGTACTTCCTCAGCGGATCTCAGGTACAGTGGTGTATCGATTTTGGTTTGCAGGCGGCAGTTGCACTGGGGCCCGTGGCAACCAGACCGCCTAAAATCTTTTTAATGGGCCCTCACCAGTTAGCTTCCATCAACACTACATAGACAGCTCTGAAATACTCTTACTCATAATGCATCTCATCCATGGTCACTGCTCTCAAACAGATCCTTCACAACATGCATCATGTTATGTTCATTGTTTATAACTCTAAAGTCTTAAATAGGTAGTCTAATGCAAACATTAGGTTAACATTAGATGCTGATGGGTGAAGTACCTTGAGAGCTTTAACTTGTTTAAGATATAAAAATAGTAAGTAGTAAGTGAATTACACTGTCATTCTTTATTAACTGAAAGTAATTTTCATATAGGAGACAAAGGGGAATTCCACTTTTTTTTTTAAAGTTTCTGTTCAATTACAATGTTAAGATGTAAACAAAGTTAGTCAGAATGGTTTGTTGTGAAAAGCTCCATTCTACAGAGTCAGAACTGTTTATAGCGGTGGTGATAGGAACCACATGTCTGAAGCATTTAAATGCCTCTAAAAGCTACTGCACAAACAGTTAATGCACAAAATTACAAATACACTGCCTGATGCCTCAGTCATAGTTTAATAAGGGTTTTGAGATAAGGTTTTGGCCAAAACCATATTTTTTAGGTCCATTTATGATGGAGAGATTCATGAAGAGTGCTGTACAAAAGAAAACTTTTTCAGATTTACCATTTTATCATCATCAACATTACATATAAAACTCAGAACATGTGTAGGTTCACTGGTTATTTTGGGCAGTAAATAATATCATAACAGAGACATTATAAAGGTAAAGCCATTTCACTGGTTGGAAAATGAATGGGAAAGCTAATAATGATCAACATGGCATCTGTTTCTGGGGAAAGTCCCGCCCTTCAATAAAATTAGCCAATCAGCTTGCTGGTAAAGCCACAAGTGCAAAAAACCTCCCCTTCATTTTGGAGATATGCACATGCGCAATAGACAGAACAAGCTGAAAAAATGTGTTTCTGTGAGTTAGGTGAGCCAAACTGTACAAACTGGTTTTGTCAGGTTTTACCAGTACTTTCAAATATGTTAATGTTAATGAAATGTTAATTTGGCTTTAGTTTGGGGTTTATAGGCTGCTCCTCATTCAAAGAGATAGGAGTCTGGTCTTGTATGACTACCCAATAACTTGGCATTGCCAAAATGGCCATCGGGCGGACAGACTGTCCTGTAAGAACTTTATTTACAGCCACTGTGACTCCTGGGTCCTATCACCAATGTTGTGGAGTCAGTGAGTTTATTTACGATTTCATATCAAACCATTCTTAATGACTTTTGCAGAATTTTTTTTTTAATTTTGAGCTGAAAAACTGTTTTGAACTGAGGCCCTATAGATCCTAGTTACACCACTGCTCAAGTACAAGATTCGTCACAGAATAGCTTAGTGAAAGCAACAATGTTCAGCATAATTAGTACCGCATATGCTAAATACACACTAAAACTGTATGTCTAGTTTTAACAGTCATCCTCTTCTTGTATATACAGCATTAAAAATCCACATTCACAACAACATGGTCATCACATTGCGATCACGCAGTCTATCTGTGTATATGGCTGGGCTGAAGTGAGGACACAAACTGCTTAATGAAAGTAGCTGAAGTTCTGGGACAATGGGGTGCTGTCTTAATGAGACGGCACATTCGTCTAATTCACTCACACAGAGTTGGGCCTTCAAATAATCATTAACCAGGGTCCCCATCCCCCAACACACACACTCAGATGACATCTAGATTTGAGAAGAGTCTTCTAGATTCAGAAGGGGGAGGTTGATATTCTTCTTAAATTTCCCTTACCACATCCTTGCTTCTGACTGATAGCGCATGGAAAAGTTGTGTGTTAAATTTTGTCTAAATCCTTCCAAGCACACAGGATTCAAAAACAATATCATATTTAACCGCCATAAACTACAATCATAAACCATCTTTAGCAGCACCCAAGAGTGCAGTTATGAATGCTGACGAGTTACCAAAATGGCTGCGAGTGACAGATTATTGTTCCATTCGTTTTGTTTCCTTAAAATCTAAGATAATCCGACAATCACCCATTCGCACAGATGGTCCAGCTTTAAGAGATCATTCACAAACTGTGTCAGATTAATCAAAAGCGGCGAGTTCAGGGAAGGTTCACGTGGAGGGCTCCCCTCTCGGATGTGCAACGGAGGAAAAAGAAAAGAAAACCAAAGAAGAAAGGGAGAAGAACCCAGGGAAAACAGTGGCTGCCACGATATCCATCTCTGTAAAAACAGTTGGGTGTGGGACCCTCTCTGCCTATGTTTTGGCAGCGAAGGCCAACTTGCATTACAAAGTAGGCCTTTCCATCACTAGCATTGTCGGGCCCAGGCCAGGTAATAATTAACACAAACAAGAGACAATAGCCTAGGACCAACAAGTGTTGCAGTTAATGAGTGACCAACTCCACCTCGCATTCACACGCTCTATAGCCAGGCCACGCACTGGCCACTCACCCCAGCTAATTATTCACACTGTCCTCCCTATCACAGGCATCAAGCAAGCTAAGTCATTAGCATAAGCATGCAAGTATCAATACTTTCAAATGCTTTCAAAGGCCCTCCAGCTAGGCGAGGTGCAAGGAGCCATCCAACATATCACTGATGTAATCAGATAAGAGGGAGGTGGGGAGGATGGGGAGAATGTTGCTGTTGATTTGTCGCCAGCGTGGAAAAGTCCACAGTCTCACTTTTGTGACAAGAATGTGGGCTCGGGAGGCTGCAAGGAGCTTGATACACTTGGCTCTGATTTCAGTAAGAAATCAAATTTTGCCAATCAAAAAAGTGGCTTGCTTCACTACCCAAGGGTAGTGAGAGAAACTACATTTGAGCAGAGATCCATCTTTTTGTTAAACATACTGTGATCATAATCAAGTTATGATTACAATATGTTTAACAAAAGGAAACTATTCTATGCTATAAACTTCTTGTTGTATTCTGGAGTTCAGACAATCTTTAAATACCCTCTTGTTGCTAATGCTAGTTCTGCAATATCCAACTGAAAGCAGCCTGTTGATTAATTCAGTGGCAAACCATGACAGTTAGATATAGGTCACCAGGTTTGACTCACAAATGTCAAAACTGGGACAAAAATGCAAAATAATCACCTCTGCAATAATGCTAATTCTGCTAGTACCCCAGTGGAATTATAGTAGTGTATTAGTGCTAAGCTAATGTCAATTCACATTAATACTTTTTGGCTGGTCTAGTTTAAACACAGACATCTGAAGCTTGAAAAGACATTTCATGTTTTATTTGAAGCCTGTAACACACTTAACACATATTTTACCCTTGTTGCAGTTTTACTTCAGCACTCCCTTCAGTGAAGGGTCCTGGCATAGAGCTGCTGCTGCTGCTGCTGCTGAATGGAACTGTCTGAAACACATTGTTTGGGCTACCATGCACAGTTAGCGACATATCTAGGACTTTCAGAAAGCCTAAAATGATGTTTTTTCACACACAATTGGTCCCACCCGTTGGAAATTAAAACGTGATTGGTTGCTTTCACTGACAGTTCCTAATTACAGTGGGGTCCAAAAGTTTGAGACCACTAATGAAAATTCATTTTGCATTCTTTTCTAATTTAAAACAAAGTTTTTTTTTAATATAAATGATATTATCAGCATAACAATTTGTGTAAATAGTAGAATCTTTGAATGTATACATGAATTTCAGAATTTCTTAGTATTTGTTATGCCCCCATTTTGCCTTAATGACAGTGAGCAATCAAGCTGGCATAATATCCATCAGTTTAGGCAAAAGCCAATGATCAGTAGATCAAACCCACCTGAGAGTTGCCTGAACATGCCTTTCAATGGAAGTAATAAGGCTAAAAAATACAGGGCCAAAGGTCAATGTAAATTTGTTTTATTTTGAACAGTGAACTAGAAATAGTGCAGAATTTGAAAGTTCCTTTGTCATTTTAATTGCATAACCTTATTTTGTTTTAATTTTTTAAAGATTTTAAAACTTTCTGTTGTTTATTTTCAGGTTTAGGTGGAAAAAAAAGCATTAGATTTTCACTGGGCTCTCAGACTTTGGACCCCACTGTGCATTAGTAGTTAGATCAGCAAGTCCTAACCAAGGTAAGTTTAAATACAAATTTAAACACAATCACAATCATGATAATTATATTAATTAAAAAAAGAACTGAAAATTACAGACATGTATTTTTTTAGTCATTATGCCTTCTCTGATGGCCTAGAAGGCCTTGACAGTTCACTAATGGTTTGATTCCAGCACAGTTTGTTTGTCTGTTATGACACAGATTGATCATTCATGATTAGCTATGCCACAACTCTTATAAACTACTTTAACCTGTAGAAACTGCGTAAGAGTTGGGGCATGGCTTACCGTAGAAGATTTAGCAGTGTTATACCAGACAATTACTTTATACTGGAATCAAACTGCGCTCTATGGAAGGCAATTTGGCAATAGCTGCATCTCTAGTTTAAATGCATTAGGCAAAAGAGCAAAGGTGTGTGCTATTGCATATATACTAGATCTACCGAAAACACTGGCACGTCTTACCATAAAACTGTAAACCAAAGGCCAACCTCTTACACGACACTTGGGTTTAGTGCTCTGCCTTAGCCCTGCAACACTTGGAGTGTTATTTACACCTGGAGTGTTATTTATTCTAACAGGAGCGGCCCCACCTGCATCCCATTATCCAAAACAACTAGCCAGAATAATGTAACACCAACATCAACACTATCCACAATAACATTGTCTTAGCATTCACATGAACGAGGCGCTGCTCAGTACAGAGGGTGTTGTGGAGTCTGATCAGAGGGGAGGGAAACTCAATATTGTGCGGCACTGATATTGTTTTCTCGACCAGCGGATTCTTCACATAGTTGAGGGTGATGTCGATTATTAATGGCTAAAGGCTTTCGTGTTTACCCCAGCATGTTGCTCCCTGAGCCATGAGCATGTGCCCATCTATCAGGGCCTTATCTTCTTTTACAACTTCCATTTTCCCCTCGTTTATTTGTGTACTTTGACTTTGGCTAAGGACGCTGTAAAATCTGACCCGGATGGTAATAAAACCCTCCTCTCGGAAAGCAGCAGGGGAAAAAAACAAGGCTAAGACGTGGTGTATAACAGGCCTGTCGTCTGACTAAATCACAGACGTGGTTCGAAATAACTGAGCTGACGTGACTAAAGTCATCCCGCTCTGTATACATGTTAAAAAGTACCTAAAGTCTCTCTTCCATCCTTTCTTGCGCAATCATTCCATTTTCTGTTGATGCTATAAGTTTGCCTAGCACAAAAAAGGGAAAAGAATGCCAAAATAATACGTGTACCTGATTAGCCAGGCCCAAGCAAAGCTTTGGAGAGAGAGTTCTTTTGAGAGGGGCGGTTAGGAGGGGATCTGCAGGGCAACAGAGGAGCTTCAGATAATAGGCTTTAATGGGGCATTCGCATTCAGCAGGCTGCAACAAAGGCCGGGCAGTGGGATTTGGGAGGGCCGATTGTTGCTCCAGTGTGCTTTAATGCCAGGCCCCGGAGACCGAAGCTGAGGACGACTGCGGGGGGAAAATCTGCCATTGTCAAGCGGAATGTCAGCGGTTTTCAAGGAGGCCAAAGAGGACCCGGTGAGTGAGAGAGAGATGGGGGGGTGGGGGGGCAAGAGCATACGAATAAAGAGAGATATATAGAGATAGCGAGAACTGGACAGGAGCAGAAGGGGAGAGAGTGATTCACTTTGCCTCAAAAGGCCTCTCTCTCTCCTCCAGCAGAGTAATGTCAAGAAGCAGACAGGCGACCACTGAGAGAGCGCCACACCACAGTGCCACAGTGCACACATACATAAAGAGCTGGAGGGAGCCTGGCAGGGTTGGACACTTGCTCTTGGCTGACATGGTCACTGGCACCGTCTCTACATAAAGGTCAATAATGGGCACATTTTGACTTTCAGACTTCTACTGCTGCTGAACCAGCTTTCTTACAATCAAGGTAATGTTCCAGTTTAGGGTTATTGATGACAAATAGGTTTTGATTCAAACGTTTTGTACTAGTATCTGACCTGATATTCTGGATTCAAAGATGATATCCTTCCAGAATCCAGATCTTTATTATATTTCTGCGTCTTGTCAGCTCCATTTGTGTGAACCACCTAGCGACCTTCTGACACCATGAAAGCACAATCTCTGGCAGTGAAGGGGGTCCAGTCAGAGAGGGTGAACTGGACCATGGGCAGTATAGCGCCATAGCTGCATGATGAATGAAAGAAAGAGCGTTCAATTGAATATCAATCTCTCTCTCAGATCTATCTCCCAGATACTCCAAGTACACTCTCTCCTCCCTTAGCTTCAGTTCATCACAGGTGCAGCATCATGCCCATCACTCTATTTCACCCCAGTCATAGACAAAGGGGTGAAATCCCCACACAAATCAAGATGAGAAAGCTACTACAAAATAAATATTGCTTTAAGGCCAATTTCAGTAGTAGGTTTCTACACTTCTGGGTGTTATGGGTCAGAATAGCCTGTTCTGTTCTCCTTTATGTTCTTATATAAAGTTGTTTTCACATAAACAGAGGTGGAACTACTTAAGTAACTATACTTAGACTATTATTTTGGAAGATTTGTGCTTGGCTTGAGTTTCTTCGAAAATGAATGCTGTGTAATTTACTCAGTTACATTTCCGAGTGGATATACATGCTTGGTAACACTTTATTTTGAGAGTCCACTGTAGATGCTTCGTAGATGCTGACCTTGTCTTTAACTAACATTCAAGTAAATATCTATTAAAAGCCACTGATGTCAAATGTAGTAGATTCCATTAAATCCAGCCCTAAACCTAACCCTAACCTAACTTCCACCCAAAACGTAGTCCGAAACCAAACCCTAACACTGTTAATAACCAACAGAGTTTTACCATATTGTTTATTGTGAATTAGAGCATCTGTAGAAAATCTATAGGAGACGATCAAAATAAAGTGGGAGCACATAATTTTTCCCTACATTTTCATTTCAACAAAAGTATGCCTCACAATCCTCAAAGGCCAGGAAAGTTTTCCTTTTTTATTATCTTGCCAATTGAGCTCATTTTTTTAAACATTTTTTATATCACTGTAAAATGTCACTAGCATGTGCTAAATCATCTTTGTGCAAGAGGCAATACCCCCATGACTACACACAGTGTAGAGCGTGCTGAAAAGGGACGAGGCAGAATTGCTAGTCTAGGTCTAGGTTTGATCAGCCTGCACCGAGCATTAAAGTCATTTACTACTAAGGTGTGAAGACGGCCTCCACTAATAAATCAATTAGGGGGCCGAGGCGACCCCTCACAGCCTAAAAGGATTATTGCGAGTATGCGCCACGGCAGTGATGTAATTACGGGAAGGAGCCATTCACAGCTATTGAATACAGTACACAAGTACCTTACAAGTGCGCGTTTCAAAGGAACTTTATGCTTTATTTATTTCCCCCCTAATTTACCATGTAACAACACATTCTAAGCATTTATTATACATGAGTAAACTGTTTATTTAGGCTCGTCTAATGAGTAAGTGGTGGAACAGCGCAATTTGCCATGGTTAAGGTCATAATGCAGTATTAAAAAGTTCAACAGACGGTTTATGGCTTTTATATGCTTTTATAAACGTGACTCTTTTACTTGAGCCCATGTGGACCGTCTGTCTTTTATCTTTAGCCTGAATTAGCCTGTCTGTTTGTGAAATGAGTTCAGTCTTGGCGAATTTCGCCTCAAATACAAATAGTCATATATTCAACAGAGCACTCAGTAACAGCTTGGAGTAGCTTATAAGTGAGTGAAGCTAAGTAAGCAGCGTCTTGAAATATATTGGTTGCTGGGGGTCCGCCTCAGGGGATTTGTTTTTTTGGGGGGGTGGGGGTTGGAGAGGCACGCACACACACACACTCATACCCCCTTCTCCTCCTCCCCTCTCTCTCCCTCGTTTTAGCCCATTGTTGGGACCCTTCCAGTCAGAACAGGGTCCCCGGCTGGTGGAGAAGCGCTGCTCCTTCACTGGAGCTCCTCACAGACAGATTTGTGAGGCTCGTTTTCGCTTCTTTTTTTAACTGTCGAGCTGAACGGGACCGACTCACCCTCTCCCACAGAAACTGAGTTACTGAGAGAAAAACGGACGAGAAAAGGAGGCGAGCGGTACGATGAGTGCTCGGCTCTCGGGGGACGCCGGTCTTTTTTCAAACTGAAGGCTCTCCGCGGATTTCTTCTGGTTTTTCTCCTCTCCTCAGCGGAACTGGACTGGCGCGCGCTGCCTGCTGCTTCGCTGTGTGGATTTAGCGGGTTGTTTTGGCCTCGCGAGCGCTCGAGCTCACAGCGAGGCGCTGAGAGAGAGAGAGGAGTCAGTCAGAGGAAGGAGAAGAAGACGGACAGCTGGACTTTGTGCGCTGTGTCGAGCGAGGAGCGCCTCTTACCCAGATTGCCCAGGTGGCCGCGCTCACAGAGACCCGCGGTTTATCACCGCTGTGTTTTTGATGGATTTCTAACGCTCACGTTTCCAGTCGCAGTCTGAGACGTTTTTGCGAGTTTCTGCGGATTTTGAGGAGATTGTTTTTAGATTCACTCCAAACAAATGCGAAGCTGTGAGGCCATCTCAGCCGCAGGAAACTAGATACAACCGGTGCCTTATCGAACTTCTGGAGGGAGCGGGCAAAGGGCAGAGGAGAGAGGTAAAGTAAGCGGACACTTTCTTTAAAATCTCTGCTGTTTCTTTATGTTGTGAGAGGTTTCTGACCAGAACTGAACTGATTAACGCTCTGGGTATGAACGTCCACTGGTTACGTTAACTAAACGGGTGGCCACATCATAGTAAATGTGACCAAAAAATGAATAGTGTGACCCCAAAAAATAACGGTCAGCTGTCTAATTTACCACTGTGTATTTTCACCTCTTCAGTTGAGCTTCACTGGCTCACTTTACTCGCTTTACGCACACCTTCCTTCACAGCTCAGCTGCGTGTAGATTACCAAGTGGCTTCACACTTGCAAACGGCTTTATTTATCTTAAGCTAACTCTCGCTCGGGTGCGAAAGTCTCCAGTTGTGAGTTGCCTCATTGCTTTCTGACTCAGCTTGTAGCCGAAGGCAGCTTTCAGTAAAGTGGTGCTTCATTCATAGCAGAAAAGTTAGTTAGACTGGCGCGCTGCCTCGTGTCCCTCAGTGGGCGCAGTGCGCGTCGCTGTGACTGCCGGAGAGCAGCATCCTCTAACATGCTGACTGTTCCTACATAGTCTCACTTTAACTAAAGCAGAGAACAGCTAAGGAGAAGTCCTTCATGTAGTACTATTCTCGCGCATATGACTTACAATAACGGGGAACACTGAAATGTCAAACTCGTATATGAGCGATCGAGAGCAAGATTTTCTTAATCGTGTCAATTTGAGATATTAAAATGACCTAAATCTGATTTATGGGCAGTTAACCCCAAGATCATGTGCCTTCCACGCACGGTTCAAGTCCATGTATACAAATGAGCCATTATGCGCGCGGTGTGTCTTCCATTTACATACAACAGCCCGTAACTGCCCTGCATTCATACCCCCAGTTATTCATGTTATGGAAAGTGGTGCACAATGTCCAACAATGATCAGGTAGACAATGTGTCTGCTACCTAATGCACGTACACCTGTGTGCATTCATATACAAATGCGCCTTTCAGGGGGAGTCCTATTTATATCTTAATGTAGATAATGTAGATGGGTAAAGTAGGCACACTAGGTTTCATGTGTTACAGACACACTCATTCTAACTCAGTCCTATGGGTTTTTTTTTTTTCAGGTCTGTGACTACAGAGGAAAACACTGAAGGTGCCAATGCCTGGAGTCAGCATTTGAAGCTCTCACTCTCGTCTACATGCAAGACACAGATTACCTCAGCAAAATGTTGAGCATCTATAAGATTGCCTTTACCCTGTGCCTGGCAGAATTGGCATTATCAAGAAGTGTTGCACCAGAACTCCGCTCAAAAGGTAAAAAAAAGCAACAAAACTAAAAAGAATGTTTTTGTTTCTGTTATTTCCAACGTTAGGATTAACTGTTTTTTTCAGCTAACCCTGGTGTGGCCATCAGTCTTGTTTTGTAAGACCCTTCAGCTTTCAAACCCAATGTACTTTTTCCTGATGAGCAGGAAAAACATTTTAACTTTCTCTTTGGGGGTCAACCTTCCTGGCTGTTTATCGGATGGTTCACGCTATGGTTCTGTCAGTCCAGTCAAGTCCAGTATATGGTCCACTTTTTGCTTTGGTTGTGTGGGTGCTGCAGTTTATAGGAATATTCATAAAAGCATAGAAGTGCAATCTTGAATAGCTTAATACCGGAGGAAGTGGCAGAGGATTTAATTGTTTGGAGGGTAAGAGAACCCAAGTATTTTCTTGAGCTGTAAACAGTGCTATCTGATCCTGCCAAAGCCCTGAGGCTCGGAAGTGTAAATCTGTCTGGCCCGGTGCCAGTGACAGGGGATTGTGGGGAGGCCCTCAGGGGCTCCTATTGATCCTTTACAAATGCAGGGCTGTCTTAGTTTTGTACCTGCCAGAAAGGCATTTGATTATCTTCAAGTGCTATTATGATGTTCACCAAGTACTTGCTGTCTCAGGTAACCTCGCAGCCTAAATACAGCAACATCGGTTTGCAGCAGAGTTCCTTGTGGGAGTGCTTAGTGCGATGTAAATTATGGAACTATTTAGCATTTGAGGAATTGGTGATAAGCCTGACCTAGAAGTTGATGTCTTGCTGCATTTATGATGATCACAGTCAATGTGCTTCACATGGTCATGTAAGAGTTGTTGTTAGTGAGAGAATGAAGGGGGCAGATGTGGACCCTGCCAAAGACTGGGGCAGAGTGTTTGTTAAAAGCGTCCTTTTCTGAACTCGTCATGAGCTAAGTCCGTGCAGGAGAAGTGGTGAAGGTTCAGAGACCCTGTGGTGCAGCCCAACAATGCCCCACTAAGTTCTTGCCAAAGGAAATTAAAGTCATTTGACAACTGTAATACTGTAATGGGCAGAGCCATCTATGCAAGCTCCAGTTACCAATAAAAACACTGGCCTAAGAAAAAAGGAGTGGTGACAAACTCAGGTTTGCCATCAGCATTTTTCTTAAACTCTCATTGTTGGAGTCTCATTATTGAAAACCAATTTTCCTCACTTTTAAGAAATAAGAGATTTAGATATATTATGTAAACCCAAAGTTTTAAAATGTTCCATTCACTCCACAGTCCATCAGCCTGTATATGGAAAAGGAGCTGCAAAAACATCCTATTTAAAACCAGTGATTTCATGATATCATGCAAACAAACACATTTACATATACTGACCTCTTCATCCTACTGCAGTGTATCCCAGCACATTCACATTGAAGTTACAAAAAGTGTTTGAGCCTGGACTGCTTTTGAATGAGGGGAGCCAATCACAACAGAGGTCCTCTGCACTGTAACAAAAACTGCCTGTTTAATTCTAAGAGATAAAGAGAGATTGGAAAATGACCATGTAAATATTTTATACATAAAACTAGACAGAAGCTATAAGTAGGTCTAAGTGACCTAGCTAAGGTGACCTATAAGTAGCTTTAAGTGACACTTACAGTGACACTCATATTTTTCTGTTTTTAGAGTTTCTAAAGTGAGCATTTTTGCATGGAATTTTCAGTATAGAAAAAGGATAGCCAGTATTAAAAGTGGCCTTTATATGACCCAGATCAGCTTCACACAATTCAGCTTTAGGGTTTCTAAAATTCTAGTAATTATCAAGTCTTCACAAAATGAGTGAGGAGAGCAGATACACATTTTCTCCATCTCAGCATTTTCTCCATCATAACTAAAGCCATTCAACCACTCAGCCTATTTTTAGTGTGTGTGTGTTTTGTTTAGTTTGCCTTTTATTTTCCTACTGACCATTCACACCCTCTCTTGGGGTCAGATGCAGGCCAGTTCTCAGTTTTATTCAGTGAAGTTCATTAGTGTGTTGGTGGGAGAATGCTACGCCTCAGTGCTAGAGGTGACATTGCAGGGTAAGGGGTTCTTTGCACAAATGTTTATCACACTCATTGCTGTGCCACCAGGAACACTGCTGTGAAGTCAAACTTAGGTCATCTTCCAATGAGAACCAGAGGTCTGTTCTCCCTATTGTTGGTTGCCCCTTCGCCTGCGATTCACCCCAAAAACAGTCCTGATTTTTGAGAGAAGAGGCTCTTGTTAGTAGTTAGAGACTGATTGCTTAAAACTGCACTGCTCAGTAAACACAAGCTGTTCTGTTTTGACTAATCACAGCACACTTGTTGTGTGGAAATGCAACCACACAGTCAGGAATAGATGTGGAGGTAAACACCAGTATGCTCAAAATGGCTTTTTCTCTTACATTTGCCCAGACTCTCGAGTATCTCAGCCCACTCTTCAGCCAGGCTTCCCTGAGAACACCACAGTAATGGTTGGAGGGCAGGCAACGCTGGTGTGCAAAGTCCACCGGCCAGCCATGACACGCCTCCAGTGGTTCAAGAAGGAGAACGATGGCCTGAGGCCCGAAGGATCACCGCTTCTTAAGGCTCTGACTGTAAGAAAATGATTTAAAGAACACTATGAAACATATTTCTTTCTTTGCGAGAGTGGGAGTAATGCTAGATTTGTTTCCCCTGCAGCCTCTTCAAAAGAGCATGTCCAAAGTCAACATTCTTCCTCTAGTGAACGTCTCCTTGGAAGACGCAGGAGAGTATATATGCGTGGCAGAGAACTCTGCTGGACGAGCTACTCGTTCGGCTTGGTTGGAAGTCTTACCAGGTGAGCAGTTGTATCCAATATTTTATGACTAGGTTAAGATACCCATTTCAATGTAGTTTAGTCAATTTCTGTTCTTTTCTTTGCAGAAACTTTTAATTCTCAGTCCATGGCCACGCCTGAGACACCAACAGGTATGACCAACTCTTATTTTGGTCACTGATTTGGCAGTAGTGCTCATCTTTTATCAGCACTGCACAGATGGTATGCCATAACGCAAGGACATAGTTAGAGCCTTAGTTGGAGTCTTTGTTGAGTTTGAGAGAACTTCTTGTGTTTGAGAGAATCTCTTGTCTTGACTGACCAAATAATAAAGTAAATGGGAAGGAGAGAGGGTGTCACATTGTCATGACAGCTGCTTTGCGCATGTTTAGGGGGAACAATACTAAGAGCTAGTGGTTAAAAATTAAGTTGAACTTTGGGCTTTCATTTTTTGTGATATTGCCACCACTGAGATGAAACATATAGTTTTTTCCTCTTTCCAGAAGTTTCTGAGGAGCTGAATGAAGAGACATCAGAACACCTCCTCCTAGAGCCTGGTGATGTGCTGAAACTGCGTTGTGACACAAATCGTCCCGGAGCTGTTCACTGGTTCAAAGGAGATGTGCGGTTGCAGCATAGTGCTCGCATCCAGATTAGAGCGGGAGTCATGGAGGTCACAGATGTAACATATGAGGACTCAGGGGTGTATGTGTGTATGCTCCGTGGAACCAGAGAAGCTCTGCGCAACTTTACCATCACAGTAGCAGGTTTTTTTTTTTAGTCATATAATGACAAGAACATGGTTAGCATCTATCAACATTTTCAGTTTTTTTCAGTAATAGAGATGTAATTATGTTTGTCTAATGTTAACTTTTTAGATGCACTGGGATCAGGAGATGATGATGAGGACAATGGTCTAGAAGACCCTTCTACAGAGACTGAAAATGACCAAGTCTATTTCTCCAGAGGTTTGTACTGTGTTCATTGCAAATGCAAAATTCTGCTGGTATGTGACTTGCACATTTCCATCAGTCTAATGATTCTGTTTGTTCTTTAGGGCCATACTGGACCCATGTTCAGCGAATGGAGAAAAAGCTTTATGCTGTCCCAGCTGGAAACACAGTTAAATTTCGCTGCCCTGCTACAGGAAGCCCTCTGCCCACAATTCGCTGGCTGAAAAATGGAAGAGAATTCAGGGGAGAGCATAGGATTGGAGGGATCAAGGTGAAATGTTATTACTGTTACAGTTCTAATCAATCAACTAGGGCCACTACACTGTTTATTTCCATTCAAATTAATGTTAAACGTCATATTTTTACATTTTGTTAACATGATGTTAATTCATGCCTTACAGCTACGACATCAGCACTGGAGTCTGGTCATGGAAAGTGTGGTGCCCTCAGACCGTGGGAACTACACTTGTGTGGTGGAGAACAAATACGGCTCCATTGCTCATAGCTACCTCCTGGACGTGCTGGGTAAGTAGGCTTCAGCCTACTGTAGACAGTATCCTGGCTCCATGTGGAGCCACTGTAGGCCAGCCTTGCTTAGCGCATGTCAGGGGAGATAAACATCAAATTGGGGAGACCCGGCGTTGGCAGCTCAGTGGTGCCTCACAGTTACAATAAACGCAATTTGGAGAGAGCCACGGAGCACGTGGTGCCACCACAGGCGCCACGGTTCAGTTAAGGCTTCAGGTGTCTACAGATATATTTTAGAACGCACAGGAAAAGGGCAATAAATATCACCACAAAAGGGGAGGGAGGGCTTAAGGGGGGCACTGGCGGGCTGGCGTCAGGCTGTATAGTACGTGCATGGAAGCACAACAGGCCGGGCGTCCAGACCAGTTTTCTACCTGACCTGTGACAGACCTGTTTATTAAGAGTCCGGCGTGGGGTCAACTGCTGTCTCCGAGCAGGGAGCGGGGAAAAAGAGCAGGAGCAGGGGGGGAAATAGGGCTCAGGGACTTCAAAGCCTCCCAATACACGGGCTTGGCTCTGAAATCCCCTAATGGAACCAATTAGTGCATGTTTGGCTAGCTTTTGGAAGCACCGCTTATCTCTTTCCCTGCTTTCGACCATCTTATCAGATTAACACTTGTAATTACTATGTTTCTCTGTGGGATTTGGAAACAATTATGTAAAAGTATGACATACTTAAAACACCAAACCAACAAGCCAGCATAGTTATTGCTTATAAAATCATAGATAAGCATTTATGTGCATGTTAATGTGGTAAGAAGGTATTGGAAGGAAATTGTGGCCACTTTTAAAGAATAGTTGACCTTATGTTTTTTGCATTCTAAACTACATACATGTGATTGAGGTGCTAAAAACCTTTCTTATCTTTCCTTTTCAGAGCGCTCTCCTCACAGGCCCATTCTGCAAGCTGGTCTGCCAACCAACACTACAGCAGTAGTAGGAGGGGATGCACAGTTCCTCTGTAAGGTCTACAGTGATGCCCAGCCACACATCCAGTGGCTGAAGCACATTGAGTTGAATGGCAGCCGTTACGGGCCTGATGGCATACCCTACGTCAAAGTTGTTAAGGTATTTGAATAGATACATATTCAAAAAGCACACTAGGTTATAAATCTACTTGATAGCAACATTTTGAAGTGACAAGACATATTATGGAAGGCAAAAACTCCATTCAGACTACAATAACTGACTTCATGCTATGATAACACAATGCATGAAAGACAAGGTGTGAAGATGCTAACCTGTTTTGTTTTTTTAACTTTGCAGACAGGCAGCTTAAACATGTCTGAGGTGGAAGTTCTGTATCTGACAAATATCACAATGGAAGATGCTGGAGAGTACACCTGCTTAGCTGGAAACTCTATTGGTTTCTCTCACCAGTCCGCATGGCTCACTGTCTTATCAGGTATGTTAAACATGCTGTTATGATGCAACAACCACACAAAATCATCAACTGAATTTTGGTTTATGGTCTCATCACATGGAAATTAAAAACATTAACTCTTGTCTATTCACAGAGGAAGAGGTGGCCAAAGAAATGGACCTCATGGAGACCAAATACACAGACATCATAATCTATGCCTCGGGTTTCCTTGCATTGGTGATGGCTATCGTGATTGTGGTCTTGTGCCGGATGCAGGTCCACCCCACCCGAGAACCCTTTGATGCTCTCCCCGTGCAGAAACTTTCCAAATTTCCTCTACGGAGACAGGTGAGAGGGTAACTCAGGTTTAGAGCAAGTCTCATGGTGATGCCTCTGAAATAAAAGTTTATTTGAATACATGTATACTAATGCTGTGTATTTTGGAAATGTTCACAGTACTCTGTGGAGTCCAACTCCTCTGGGAAGTCCAGTGCCTCTCTAATGAGGGTGGCTCGTCTTTCCTCCAGCTGCTCTCCAATGCTGGCTGGAGTCTTGGAGATTGAACTGCCCTATGATCCTGACTGGGAGTTTCCAAGAGAGAAGTGCGTACCATTTTCAAGCCAACTCACACAATCCATTCTGATCATACTATTGTACAATAAACTGACCATGTTTTTGCCCCATTTTCTAGTTTAACTCTGGGGAAACCTCTCGGTGAGGGCTGTTTCGGTCAGGTGGTGAGAGCAGAGGCTTATGGGATAAACAAGGATAATCCAGATCAAGTAACCACTGTAGCAGTCAAAATGCTGAAAGGTAGGTATTTCCAGAAATGGTCAATATGGCATTTCAGAATATGTTTGAGGGAATTATTTTAATTTAAGCCAATTAAACATGGTTAATCTCTTTTTCAGATGATGCAACTGACAAAGACTTGGCTGACCTTATCTCGGAGATGGAGCTTATGAAGGGCATGGACAAGCACAAGAACATCATAAATCTCCTTGGTGTTTGCACTCAGGATGGTGAGTTTAACTCAGTGATACATCTCAACTATTAGAACATTTCTCTATAGTTGCTTGAGTAAGAACTATGTCAATAAGAAAGTAAGGTAGGTGATGTCATAGTTAATGGTCAATGATAAATGCGAGCTCTAATGTGAATGAGGTGTCAGCTACTTTCTATGAAGACTCAGCTAGCTACAGTAATTCAGTTTTTTTTTTTATTTTTATTTTAACATGACTTTAACGTGGTTCTTCAGGTCCACTCTATGTGCTGGTTGAGTACGCTTCTAAAGGAAGCTTGCGGGAGTATTTGCGAGCGCGTCGTCCTCCTGGCATGGATTACACCTTTGATGTGACCAAGGTTCCAGAGGAACAGCTCACGTTCAAGGACCTGATCTCTTGTGCCTACCAAGTGGCACGAGGCATGGAGTACCTGGCCTCTAAAAGGGTGAGTTGGGGCACTGGAGAAACAGCACAGCTCATTTGTGTGTATGCTAAAAACCAGGCCCTCCTGTCTTATCAACGTGTCCCTTTGTCTGACACATGATGCCAGGCATTCCTTAGTGGAGTGGTGGTGTGCTGTGTTTACCACTGCGTCCATCCCGTCTCTGTGGGCTTTGTCCTTTTTAGCACTGCCATAAATCTGTTAGCAAGCAGGCGCACAGACCCGCCTGTGCACAGGATCATATTACTAGGTCTTTGTGGCCTGCTAAGAATGCAGCTGTCTGAAACCCTTCCATTAAGGGCGGCAAACCAGGGGCTTTTTCGTACCCTTTTTTCAATCCCCAAATACCACTTCTATTTAAAATGAAAACCAAAATAAACTTAATAACATGCGTTCAGTTCAGCAAACAGTTTGGTGGTGTTTTTCTATGAAGCCCACATCTATTTAAAGTGAAGCTTGTTTTTGAGGATATGCTGAGAGTGCTCACTGCTTGTGGATTTAGAATGCATCTGTTCATATAGAGACATACAAATAATCATTTTTGTGTAGGTCTTGTCTGTTTGAGTAAAAAATAGGTTAATCTTATAACCAGAGTCAACCAAGTGTCACTGATATTTTATGTTTTGCTATTTCAAATCACTAAGACCTGCCCTCTCTGTTTCTCAACAGTGCATTCACAGAGATTTAGCAGCAAGGAATGTTCTTGTCACAGAGGACAACGTCATGAAAATTGCAGATTTTGGCTTGGCAAGAGGAGTACATCAGATTGATTACTACAAGAAAACCACCAATGTAAGCATCTAAGATGATGTACAGTTTGTTATTTTCCCATGAAATACAAAGCAGGTTTTGAGTGTGTGACCAGACCACGTTCATGAAATGATGTGTCCTGTCTCTGCTGCCTGTCTAGTGCCTGAGCCCTTTTGCAGCCTTAACGCTTTTATAGACAGATGTTTGATGTGTCCTTGTTGATTGGCAGGCAGCTTAATGGAAGATAATTGGACAGTGGGGGGAGGATTAGGGAAAGAGTGGGCAGCCATGTTTTTTTGTGGATCAAAAGGAAGAGTGCTTTCCCTGTGTTGCAACCAACTGTCCCGCTCACTGCTCTGTTGTGTCCGATTTCAGGGACGTCTGCCAGTGAAATGGATGGCACCAGAGGCCTTGTTTGACAGAGTCTACACACACCAGAGCGACGTGTAAGTCTAGCTAATCATTGCAGCTATGCCAAAGAATCAGCTGACCAGGGATCCCCAGGGCTGGAATGCTGGCTTGTTGAAATTAATCAGAATACTGTTTGGGCTCAAGAAAATGTCAGCATAGTTTAATCCTGATTCATCTGAGGACTTTTCTAATGACTGAAAATAAGTACTAACGAATGAAAATGTGTTCTGCAAGAGGATTGAATTAGCACACGGAAAACCTGTGGCAATCCTTTATCCCTTTTTAATGATATGCTGAATTATTTTTGGTTTCTTGCCTCCATAGTTGGTCATTTGGGGTCTTGATGTGGGAGATTTTCACATTGGGAGGCTCACCATACCCTGGAATCCCAGTAGAGGAGCTCTTTAAGCTGTTAAAGGAAGGTCATCGCATGGACAAACCCTCTAACTGCACGCATGAGCTGTAAGTATCACCATGTTCCTTGCAGTCGCAGTGCTGCCAGACTTAGTAAGACATGCTTGTCAAACATGCAGCATAAAATTGGAGTTGTTAATTATTCTGATGTTTATTTTTTTAGCTACATGAAGATGAGAGAATGCTGGCATGCAGTTCCAACGCAAAGGCCAACTTTTAAACAGCTGGTGGAAGAGCTTGACAGAGTGCTGCTATCCATTTCAGATGAGGTAAGTCTTTATTTTCTATATTTGACAGCAGTCAAACATAAGCTATTGCAATTGTTAAGTTCATTTTCTCAAACATTTTTATTCATTTTTGCAGTATCTGGACCTCTCCACCCCTTTTGAACAGTATTCGCCATCTTGTGAGGACACTTCCAGCTCTTGCTCTTCAGACAATGATTCGGTGTTTACCCATGACGCTTTGTCCACCGATCCTTGCCTGCTTGGTTATCACGATGTGCGCTCACGGATAGACCTGAAGACAACATTACGATAGAGTCTCAGCAGGCAGAGGACTTCAGCTCGAGGATAACAAACTTAGCTTTGAAAACACTCACATGAGAAGCGGTACAAGGACTTTGGCCTTCGTTGCTCTGCCCAAGAACATTATAACAATGCTTGGCACTACAAAACCTGGTGATGACAAATGGCTGCCTCAGATAATCATGTTTCTAATACAGTAACTGGACTGCCTGGGCATGAAGCTATTTAGTCTCGGTTTCCGCTGAGGAGGATGGATGCTGCTTACCATGTATAAAGTTCCTAGTATTTGAGCAGCATAGACAGTGGCGTGTTGTGAAACCAGATTTTTTTTAAAAAAAAGAGAACATTTATTTTGATATAAAAAGCTGATAGCATTGTTAAATATAAATTCTCTCTATATAAGATTATTCTACATTTTTTCTATTTAAAGAGTTGTCTTAAGTCTCAGGATCTCGCATGGTAAAATTGCTGTAGTGGCAGCAAAGTGCCTGGATTTTGATTTCCTGTGAATATCTTAAAATATTTTCTGTACATATCATTAAATAAGACAATTACATTTTATAAATTATTCTAAAAGATATGAAGTGAAGGTGTTACTTGGGTGAATAACTTAAATTTGCATTGACCCCACACAAGAAAATATCCCTGAGCCTTTCTTGTTAATTCCAGGAGCACAATTGCG
>JAILXH010102755.1:22884-43142 GCA_023558415.1 Piaractus mesopotamicus | reverse complement strand
AGATTATCGTATTGAGACTAATGGAGTCTCGCATTTAATTATTATTATTACCCTCTTCTATAAACTAAATTCCAGATGTCCTGGTTAGTCTCTTATAACTATCAAATATTTTGCATTACTGCACAACCAAGAGAATGCAAAGAAGGTCCTTCTACAAACTGTAGGTGAAGTGGAGCCAAAAATCAAAAAAGGACTTATTAAGAAAAAGTTGCAGGACCTTGAGTGTTTTTTCAACTTACTAAAGTAATCCTGTGCTCTTGTACAGAGTGAATGTTGCACTCTATAGGATCGTGCTGACTTTATTGAGCAACCAACACGCACTGATTATTTGTTAGCGTGGACCATTTGAAGTCGCCTCATTGTATTTGTCTTCCTCTGGCCGGTAGTGGGTTTTTTGGAGAGCAGGAAGGTTTTTGCATGACCAATGAGCTCATTTTATTGAGCTGACAGCTCTAGCCACGGCCAGAGAGAGAAGGAGTTAGGGGAGATATTGATGCTGTTGACTCAGTAGCTCATTTGCGCTGACCGGTTCCTGGCTCAGGACAGTTCATGCCGAAAGAGGTGCACCTCTTCAGCAATGGGGCTCAAAGAGGACAGGCCATATGTATTAACATTAGTATAATATTTACAAAGTTTCTAAGGTGGTAGGGCAGTGATGCAAGAACTTACTATAGCACTAATTAAATCAATCCTCTACACAAGTCCTCTGTGTGTGTTAGAAATCAGTGGGTTTCAAAGACTCTTGAGCTTCTTATGTACCTGAAAATGACCAGAAATGCAGTGATATGGGAATTGTGGGCCGGAGCAGATATCCAATATTTTTCATGAACACATCTGCTGATACCAATGTCAATATATACAGTTATAAAATGTAGAAAATGGATAAGTGTGACAAGGAGACAGTGTTTCTTTTTTGAAAGGGTTCAAATGGAGTAACATGCACAAAATACAGACATTTTAGCACAGGAGCCCAGCATCACCTAAACATTCTGCTATTCTGGAGGACAATAAATACATCATCGAAACGTAATCACGTCAAATTGAACCACTTCTGCTAAAATCAAGCAATTAAGCACATCTAAGTGTTTAAATCTTGAATCTCTTTAAAACTTCTCATCTCAGTCAACGGCAGCTCCTACCATTATCCACATTTCTGTATTATTTATACCCCATCATAATCCGTTCAAGCAGGTACTCCATCAGCATTAATGTTATCTGAAGGATTCAGTGTGTTCAGCAGTAAGACTCTCCAGACTGATTATAAATTACATCCCATTACATCAACTGTTAGCCTTCCCATTACCATTCCAATTAAGATTACAGCGCTGCATCACCAATCATGATCCGGTTCTATTTCAAGAGCTCTTAGAGCAGGAAGGACTGTGACACAAACACACTACCGATAGCATTCAGCTCAGATTACATAGGATCTTGCCAATGGTAAATCTGTAGATCTTACAAAGATGCTAAACCTGTTTTTTGCTGGCTTTAATAAGAGAGTATAAGCAGAGAGCAAAAAACAAACAGCAAAAGAACGTGTTTTTTTTTTTTTTGTTAAAGAATCTTCATGCTGTGTGTGTTGTCCACACAGCACAAGTATTAGCCATAACCCTAAAGGGGGGCCATTTAAGAGATATAAACAGCCCCTCAAAAGATGATAAAAGAAAATTCACTTACAGTGGTGTGAAACAGTATTTACCTTCTGATTTCCTGATTTCCACTGATCTCAGTGCAGTTTTTTAAAGATAATTTCACTTATTTCCCCCCAAACGTAACAACAGGTTATGCCTACTTTAGCAGTAACAACTGCAACCAAACACTTCCTATAACTGGACATCAGTCTCCTCATTGAGGAGAAATTCAGAAATTCAGCCACACTGGAAGGCTTTCGAGCATGAAGCATTTAAGGTCCTGCCACAGCATCTCAATGGGGTTTGAGTAAAAAATTTGACTAGGCCTCTCCTGTTTGAGCTTTAGATCATGGACTGACATTCCCCTGCAGGATTTTCTCCTAGAGAGCAGAATTCATGGTTCTGTCAATTATAGCATGCCGCCCAGGCCCTGAAGCAGCAAAGCATCCCCACACCATCACACTACCACCACCATGTGTGACTGTAAGATGTTTGATGTTGTTATTCTGGAATGCTGTGTTAGTTTTACGCCAGATGTAATGGGACCCTGTTCATTTAGAGATAATGTGGCTCGCCGGAGTCCCAGAGCCTTAAAAATGGCTTTGAAACTCTTTCCAGATTGATGTATTTCTCTTCTCTTTCTCATCTCTACCAAAATTATTTTGATCCCAGCTGCATGTTGAGACCCTTTAGTCTATTTCATATTGCTGAAAAAGTTCTTTTAAAATGATGCACAGAATTTAACAGGACTTCTACTACACTACCAGCCCAATGTTACGACACATCAGATTGAATGTTTTTTAAGGTGTATGCTTAAAGGTTTCGTTTCCCCCCAAATACCTCCTCCACCCTGTGCTTTCAGGTAACCAACAAGTGCTCAGCATATGTAGAATTTTCAGCACAGGGAACCTCTTCCTGCTTGGGAAAAGCATCCCAGGAGGCTCTTCATGAGAAAATGCCAAGAGTGTGTAAAGCTGCATGAAGCCACAGGAGGGAATAATAGATCAAAAATATAAGATAGTTTAGATTTGTTTAACACTTTTTTGGTCCCTGTACAACTCCTTATGTTATTTTATAGCTTTAAGCTGAAATCTAATGTTCACAGTTATTCTAAAACGTGGAAAACAGTTCCATTCTTTGAGTGTGTTGAAAGTCTGGTAGCATGTGTCAGGTATTATGATGACAGGGGGTCTAAAAAAATCACTGAAATCAATTCCCTTTGACCCAGTAATAACACACCAGACAGAGAGAGTCAATATCCACAACATTTAACTTCCTCAGTCCCAAGACGAAACAAAATGTTTTGTTATGAAACATGCTCCCTGCTGCGTACTAAATAATTGTTTTTTGTTTACTGGGAAACATATACACACATATATAATATTGGATGTGAGTTTTTCAAAAATGAACATATATATTATCTCCAATATAAAAAGCAAACACTGAACTTTTTCCTAAGCCAACTGTAAAAGTTTAATAAAAAGTTTCTGAACTCCTGGAACTACTTGGACTTCTGCATGAACAGCTCCTAAAATATTACATATTTTTCATAATCTTTTATATTATAATAATAAACAAAGACCTTTTTTAACTCAAAGCATATGCAGTGATTTACATTATTATACCTAAAATGAACAAATGGTTGAAATAATCGAGGTCACTGATGAAAAAAAGTCAGAAAGTATTATATGTCATACCTACACAGATTTGTATGTAATATTACACATATATTTTATGCCTATATTTATGTGCTAGACCAGTGTCTTAGAGACAAATGACATTTTTGGCTCTTTAAAAAGGAAATGTTTGTTTTTTTTTTAACTGGGTCTGTTGATTATAAATATATATTCATTTTTATAAAAGCTTGCAGATTTCATGCGCCTAACTCCACAGTCCAGTATACTGGACAGTGAAATCCACTGAAAATCACTAAAAATGGTATTATCCAAAATTCACAGAACATCATCTATTGTCACTCCTAAATAAACAAAAGATTTTGCTTTTAACAAATAAAATAAAAATCTTCATTGACTTTTTACACTGTCCAGATTCTTGGACATTAAAATTTATCTCAAAATTTGTGTATGTAGAAATAAATATCTACTATTTATTTTTTACCTTTCACGAGAGGGACCTTCTAGAATGACATTTCTGAAATAAATACAGGATAATTTAGTGACCGTCTCTCTCGTCAGCTGCTGTGTTTTTGTTTACAACAAGACAAAAAAAGAAAACATTATATTAAATGATCAACCAATACAAAGACTGAGTTCTGTGGAAACGTATGAAATTAAGCGTGGTGACTCTGCCTATGCAGTGTTAGGATTTCTGGGAAAGAAAGCGTCCAGTATTGTGGACGTTTGCAGTGAGGAAGTTACACAGAACCCTGCAATCATTCCAATGCATTTCCACTGTCATTATGACATCACTGCACACTCACTGAGTAACGCTGAGTAAAGTGCGACCTGCTTCTAAAACGCTACAATATTAAACTCTGCGTTTGCACAGACACAGACACAGACAGGCACTGCAGCAATTTCTCACTTCATCATCTGCCTGATCATCTGCCTGAGCTGAGAGAGTTGAGTCATGCCAACTGCTCAGCAGTTTATCACAGTTAATGTTCAACTGTTTAGCCTTCGGACCTCCGCTCCGGACGAGAGCACAATGGCTTATCTGTGTATGTTTTCTCTTTCTCTCTATCTGCTGATCGGGGGAAGTATTTGAACACTTGTCTATACACAGAGCCTCTGCAGATAATGCCTGGAGCGTGTGGGCACAGGAAGTGTGAAGGGTAAACACCCCGTTAAAACGGCACCGTTTTATTTTGACTCATTCCCACCCAGAGGTGTGACTAGATCTGGTCCACATTTCATGAAGAAAGAGTTTAACAGTATTTTAACAGTATTTTGCCTCTTTTGGCAAACTTCTGCAGTCATCAAAAAAGGAACTTAAAGCAAAAAAGTTACAATTCTATATGTGTTTTTTTTATGTATATAAATATATAAAACACAAAATAGTTTTAACTAAATCAGCCAGCGATTTGTAACTCCAGTGGGGAACAGTTTTTAAAAATGGAAAAAAGCACAGGCCTTTTCAGCACATCGTGTATTTCCGTGCTCCTGTAAGTAGACAGAGGCATGATTTAGAAAGAGGAGATGAATATTTCCCAGTCCAAGTCTGCCACAGGAGAAACAGGGAGTCTGCTACATATTGGATCACATATCCTAAGGCTAGGCCCAAGGTCACAGACAATAGAACATGCTGAAACCAGAGAGCAGAGAAATCAAGCCGACCTCATCCACACTGTGATGGGAGAAGAAGAAAGAAAAAAGGTGGAAGAGCGGAGGAGACGTGGACCTTTCCATCGTCAGCAGACCCTCATAACTCCTTCACAGTTTTCAGGGAGGTTATTTATTGCTCTGTAATTTCGGAGGTGCCAGGGGAGCGTAATTGATTTGGCTCGGATTTCAGGCATGGGAGGAGCGGGAAAGGCCTGTGCAATCGGAGCACAGAATCTGGGCCCCCGAGCCGCCTCGCTTCACCTCACGGCCCGCCATAATCTCCCAACGGCCTCGCTTTATCAGCATTCCCACAGCACGACGCGTCTCGGCGCCTCCTCTGCACCAATCACTCCCAAGCAACCCAAACTGCAAACTACAACATTTTCTTTCTCCTTTAATGGCAGACTTCTCCAATGAGGCAATGAGAAGGGGCGGTGGAGTGAATAAATGTTTGTGAATGTCAACGGGCTAAACCGCAGTGTTATGATCTCGCACGCGTGCAACCTCGACTGATGAAGGGGCCATGCGTGCAAAGGGAACGGAGGTAGGATCTAACCCAAACCTCAGGAAAATGGTTGCCTCCACTTGAGCGGATCAGACTGTAGAGGAACCAGTCTGCAGACTAGATCTTCTAAGGGTGGGCCGTGACTGAAAGTGCTGAGAAGTGAGTTATGGTGAAGGTTTCTGTATAGTCGGGAAAAAGTCAAGATAATGCAGGGCAAGCCCATTAAGTGGATACAGTGTTATCAAAAGTTTATAGTCTGGAGCCACATTGCCCCATGTGTGTTTAGGTATACAAAGACAGGTTTGGGGGTGGAAGAGGATGCGCTCAGAGAAAGATGGACAGAAAAACAGGTGGAGCAAGACACAATTTGAAGTACCAAACTTCAAAAGTAAAGCATCAATATCACTGCCATGGTCTAGTCTAACCTTGATGTCAGGTAGGGAATCAGGCATAATAGTCCCTGGGTTCTGAGACTAGAGCTCTATGTCTTTGAGGGGGAGGGACACAGTTCCCACACTTCACCTCTAAACACCATTTAGCGGAGGCGTTAAGACAAAACAAACAGCAAATGTCAAGCTGGCAGGAGTTCCTCTCAAACAGCTGAAAATATACAACTTCCTAATTTGCGAAGTTAAATTTATGACCTTAATTCAATTAAGTGTGTGAATCTCAATTGATTGAATGAATAACAAAAGAAAAAGTATTTGAAACGTACCATACCTGTTCCTATAAGATGATTAAAATCTCTAAGTCTTTCCTTGTATTTTCGCAAAAGCAGTCTAAAAAGACATGGTTCAGCTTAATCATTCATTTCATTCAATTACAGGCCTCTGAGACTTGCCTACCAAATGCTTCAGCGTGGTCTTTGCTCAATCTAAAATGTCTCTTGCCTCTCTGTGGTCATCAAACCCACATGATAGCCGAAGCTCCACATTGACATAATTTTGTGGATAGACTCAGCTCCTTGCCCATATGTGCATCTAGTGAAGGTAAGTGAAGGGTGTAATTGTGGGGGCGCTGTGGTGCTGGACTGCAAAGCCACAAGCCCTTCCAGACTCCAGCGCTCTGTTTGTTGACAGCATTCTAGTAGACGCCTAATTAGTTTCCAGACACAATGGCAGCTCTCCGCCAATGGCGTCGGTCATGAGACTCCATTTCTTCCTCAAAGCTGGCCCACTGAGACTGTACTGGCTAGATTAGGCTTAGTGAAAATCCATCAACAAATGGGTATTCACCCACAAACCCACATCCTCTTCACTACACACATAGGCTCATGCACACAAATCCACAACTAGACATAAATATGCGAACTCACCAAGTGCACACACACGTACATACACACCCCTCCCATTTCTTTCACCATTGCAGGTAATTGGCTGTAAGGTATTATCTGTCTAATTATCAAATAAATCCCGCTCTTCCTCTGCAGTGCTGCATTTACACAAAACAGGAAGGGGGGATTAGTGGGGCGCGCTGTGCTCAGATCCGGAGCCCTGCAACTCACTGCAGGAAATCTACTCAGCATTCAGCACACTTTACACACGCCTGCCAGCACAACACACACACACACACATGCACACACATCTTTTCTCAGAGTTTGATGTAGTTTTTATATAGTTAAAACATTTTGAAAAAACTGTAGAACTATATCTAAGAATCATGCACCATTTGAATGATTTAGTCCATGAATACCCAGATTTTGCTCATTTTATCTTAACTAGAAATATAAAAGTATGTGTAATTTGTGACCAAAGCTGACATGTTGATCATCCCTGCCCTGCAAGACACAAATATCACACAAATGTGAAAATGTTCTGCAAAGAAGCATCAACATCGGGTATAAGACCTGCTGTTTATAGAGTGTACATAACCTCTTGGCAAAGAAAGTCAGGCATACCTCTTGTATCAGGCGTACCAAGAACAGCCGTTCCAAACATATGTAACAGGTACTGAAAAACCCACTTTTTGAGAATCTTTTCCTTGCCAGAGGCATTGAGGTGCCTAAACACCCTGAGCTCTTTATCAGTTTTCTTTAAGGAAGATATTTGACTGTTATTTCTTTTTTTTGTATAGGATAAGCATTATTGTTTTATAATTTTTTTAAACTTCATTTATTTTTTGTTTCAGTTGCTACAGCTCATTGCCCGTCCCTGCCAAACTACCAGCTCAGATAAAACCCAGTTACCTCACACTTATCATATAGTGTCCATCTGACACAGGCCTGATGATGGACAAGAGCACAGCTTTCTAAACATATTGATCTTGCTGGTGAATGACTCTGTACCGAGGGGGATGTTGAACATCTGTTGGAAATTGCACAGGGGCAACAGCAGTGGTGGGGGCAGGCTGGCTGCCCTTCCTCTTGCAGGCATTATCTCATCCCCAGAACACTCCCGCTCCATCTTCCCCTGGCTGACTCTACGCACAGAAGCATTACTCGCATCTGTCACCCATTAATCGGCAAATTACGGAAGAATTGCGCGTCAAAAGCCATTACCAGTGCTGCGTCCCTAGGCTCCCATATGCTTTCTCTCTCTCTCTCTCACAGTCTCCTCTCTGCCTCTCGTAGGCCTTCACTGTGTTTCTCAACAAATGGGAAAACAGCAATTGCTCTTATTTGTTAAGATCAGGCAGAAGTGTAACACTTCCACTCCCCCTTTTTGTTGAGAACTGTCTTATTATTGGTTATTAGCATTTCTGGATAAAACGTGATTTTACTCCACATTAAACATTGAAAGACACAATTTCTGCCTGAATGTGGACTGATAGAGACTTAAGAAGTTGTTTTGTTACCCTTTACAGTCTTATGAGCTTCATAAACATCTGAGATACTCTGAAGTTTCTTTTGATTAGTCAATATTGCTCTTTTTATATGGCACTGTAGTTCAAGCTCATATCTGAATTGATTTCAAGAGGTCACTAACTTCGAGGTTTGCACACTTATTCCCAGCAATTTTCTTGATCATTTAAACCAATGTCAGTGTCAGGCTCCACAGCTATGAGGAGTTTAGCATTCTACCTCATTTATCACACCTGATTCAACTCAGCAAAATCAGCTAATTGGCAAGGTTTCCATGAGCTGGATTCCGAAGCTGCATTCTGAAAGCTAGGCTGCAGCCAGAAAGGTGGGTTTTGTATTGTATAATCCAAAGCACAGCAGTCTACCAAGGCCTATTTGTCACATCAGTGGAAAGAAGTTGGTGCACAAAATGTGCTGAAGGAAATACTGTTGATGTGAATGATAATAAGCTGGCAAACCAAACACTGACAAAAATGATTTGCAAAACATAAATTACTCGGTAATTAATTGCTATCCTGCAATGCTATCAATACATCTTCTTGAATCTTCTTTAGGTCAAATGAAGGACTGTGGGTGACTTAAGGATTTTGTAGAGTTTGACACCCCTGATCTGAAGTATTTGTTCAAAAAAATATACAGCAATGTAAAATGCTGTCTGTGCTGTTTGTTACACTGAACAAACAGACATATCATAATGTTTACAAGGGTTTTTTTTTGCCCTTTTTCTGTTAAATTCATGCTTAAAATGTCTTGTTGGTAACACAAATATACGCATGGCTTCTGCATATAATTTTTCATTTAAAATTTTAAAGTGTTACAACCTTAAAAATTCTCTTGTATTTGTATTTGTATCAGTTTATAGTGAAATGTATAGTGAAACTTCGAAAAGCAAAATTAGGCAGTCATAAACCTTCAGCATCACCTCATCTCTGCACCCTTATCGGCATTCTAAATATCAGAATGTTGTAATGCATTTATCCTCTTCCTTTTCCTGGTATCAAGTTTTCTCACAGCCTCAGTGTGAAGTTTGTTTGTAAGTTGCTATTAAATATATTGGTCTTGATTAATCAGTAAAGTTGTTCCATAAATTACAGGCTGTGTAGCTAGAGGCCTTCAAAACTGTGGTAATAAATTTACTTGTGGATAATTTCTACTAATTAAACACTCAAAATATACAGTAATGTGCAAATGTGTCTTAGGTATCTCAGAAAATTTTATTTGCACATGAAATATGAATTTATTTACCCATTTCAAACCCTTTCCTTATGGCGGCCCAGTATTATTTGTAGACATCATCCCATACCTGTTTGTGTCATTTATCATCCCATCTTTACATTAAATCAGGTGTGCTGCTATTGGAATTTAAATCCATGTGATTGCTGGGGCCAATGAGGAGAAGTCAGGAACCCAATTTTGCTCCTCTAACTAGCATCTAACATTTGTAAAAACTAGAAGTTCTTGTTCATTTTTACTGCAGTAGTGTTCTTGCATTCATTTTAATATTGTGTGGTGGTTTTACAAGCAAAAACATACTTACTGGCTGAAAGATAAAAGGTGCTCAGGTGCCTAAACTTTTTAAGCAGTGCACTGTGAAATGCACTACAATGATCAAATGACCTTTACCACTATCTGGAGGAAATATTGAACACCGATTTGATATGTTATAAAAAAGTGAATGGATTAATAGTTTAAGGACACACCACGATGTACACAGACCAAAAATTCATTCTAGAAGTGTTTCTGAACATTCATGCAGTTTCACAGAGATCACACCATCCATAAATGGTCCCTGTGCAAGAAACTGTGGAGGATTAAGCTGTCCTTGTACTTCCATATCACCATAAGAACAGAGGTACTTTGCCCCTTCACTCTCTCAAGTGCTGTGTTGACAGAGAAAACAGCCTGGCGAAATACATGCCAGAGGAACTTTGAGATCCAGTTGCATGCCTCCCTCTGTGTTGGTGAAGTAGCTTAGCCTAACAAAGCCCCTCGATTCAGGTAAGGAATAGTGGTGACCTCACGTCACAGAACTGTAGGGTTGGGGTGGGGGGAAAGGCCAGCGGAGGCTCAAACCAGTCCTTTCACAGCGCTTGGGGAACAAAGACCCACTTATACTGCCAGCACTGACAGCTGAAAACATCTTTAAGCTTAGGCTGTTGTAAGAAGTGTGTGCATGTATGTGTGAGAGAAAGAGAACAAAAAAGGACACTGGTTAACATTGAAATTGACTTTCTTTTCCCAACCCAGACCACTATCCTAAATAGGACTAATCATTAGGTATTCCAAAAACGCCTCCCCCACTTTTCATTTAAAGGCCTTTCGTATTTGTAATTCAGAGCAGATATAAGAGGACACATTACAATAACCAAAAAAGGAAAAAATCAGAACCTACAACAGTCTGAAGAGAAATAACTGCAAAAAAGACCAACAGCAGCTACTGTGCTCCAGTCTTACAGCTAAATCACAAATACTCTGTAGTTGCCTGTCACCTCCTGTTGCTGGTAGAAGGCTGTGGCCAGCCTGCCTGAGGAACAGCAGGCCTCCCATGCGTGACCATGGCCATAGGCCCAAGGCTCACCCCTCCTCCAACACAGCTGTTGTTTTCAAGGCTCAGGGCTGCAGGTCAAGACCCATAGACAAGCACTGCAGACTCAATGCAGCCTTTGTCTCATTCTAAGCGGACAGTAAGGTGCGCCTTTTGGCTCAGCACCCTAACAGGGAGGCTGGGAACCCCATACTGTGAAAGTCCATGGCAGCCATTTTGAATGAAAAAGCTCTGTGTGATAGATACAATTGGCAAAGCTGTAAAAGTTAGGCAAAGTGAAAGGGAAAATGGAACAGAATGGCACCACATCAGCATGAATCATTAGGCAGAATCTGCTTGTAGCAGTAAATGCTTTACAATAGTTGGGTACGGCCACAATTCCAATGCAACGTTAGAAAAAAAAATGGTATTGCATTGGTTTGCAGAAGGAACCAATCTATTATGCAAACTCTGGGTTAGAAGCCATCTTGCTGTTCATCACTATAAACAAAAAAAAGGTGTGCACTTGAAGATCTGTATCATTATTCAGGTCTTATCAAGTGACCCCCACTGGCCTAAAACCAAATCAGTAGAAACTGATCATGTATACTTTGCTAACTGTGAATATATATGTATCGCTGCTGTCAAAACCTTGTATCTCCATTTTTATCGTTTTTCTGCGTTTGACAAAATTTGATGAATGGACCAAAAGAAACGGCCCAAAATGACTTGGAAAAAAAAATCTTGTTCCACTGACTTACATTAAAAGCGTCTTTTTTCGTTCTCCTCCGCCAATAGCTATATACATATGTATGTGTGTGTGTGTATGTGTGTGTGTGTAGAATCAAGTAGCTCATATGCCAAGAATATTTAGTTGGTCTGGCTGAGGACACTAGATTCTCTGCATGCTTTCTTGAACAGAGGTATTCCAAACCCAAGATTTTTTTGGCTTGTCCTGTTTCTTAGATTGTGTTTTTTACAGAGACTGCAAGCCTTTTCCACTATCTTGGGTTGTGGGAGGTAAAGATTATGTGGCAAATCACTTCCTGAGGAAATGTCTCCACTACTGACAGCATTCCTGGAGCGACTGTTATGCTAATCTGGCCATGTTGCAGAATGTCGGTGGCCTGAAGGTTTGAGTGGGGAAATGCACCATGAAAGGCAATAGCTCCGGGCAGGAAGCCGGGATCCAGCAAAGGAAGTGTCAGGAAGTGAACACAGCAAACATGGCATGTCTATGCCACCTTCAAAAACCCCTCCAAAATCCTGCACCTTCAGCTGGGCCTGACCCAATCGAGTAGGGCAGTATCTTGTTTTCAGAGGGGGTCTCGTCTCTACCCAATTTTACAGCTGGATGGAGAACTTCAATGGAGTCACTGAAGCCGGGTCTAGACAATGGACTGTTAGCCAAGCCAGCATGCCAACCCAGGATTTCCTGGCTTATGGCACAAAACTATGCACAATTGTTGCACAATGAAGAATGAAACTCTTGTGCTTTTGGAAACTAGTGCAGTAGTTGCCGATCATAGTCGCTATGCAAATTCCAAATTTTGCCAAGGGTTTCTTGGCTGCCATATTTTAGCATTTGCATGTGTGCAAAAAAACTCAAGTACTCTCACTGATGCGCCCAGTTCCTGGAATCCAGTAGAGTGCTTTTAAAACATATAACAGGACATGAGAAGCAAACAGAAATACCAGGGGTGTTTCATATGCACAGTCCTTGAGACTTTCTAGTCTTTCCCAAAATGAACTAAAAACAGATTCAAACAAGGATCTTGTTTCTCTTCATAATATTAAATAAGACTGCCCAATAGAATCAGCTTCTACTTCTCACGCCACTAATGTGGACAGCACCTCTCTCTGAACTCACAATATATTTTCTCTGCCAAATGCCCTCAAAATGCACTCCATTAAAAACAGAATCTGAACAAGATCTGTTTCCCTATAAATATGGGAATGGTCTGCTTGCCATGTCTGACATTCTGCCATCTCATAGCACAATTAATAAAATGCTACCTCTAGAATCTCTGCCAAATAGCCACACCAACAGCAATATTGCATACAATTAACAGGTAGTCCAACAGGGGGCATTTGGAAGAAAACTACCTTATTTGCTTCTTGCACATTTTTCTATATTCAAATCTCAGCAGTAACGGTTGGTTTGACTGATGCCTTCACTCTTCCTGACCCTCGCAAACTGTGCTTCCTACCACCTCTGGCAGAGAACATAAGCCTCTTAAAGGCAATGCTGTGGCTGAAAGGCAGCAGTGGAGGGTGGCTCTGTTTGTCTTGTGCCTAGTGTTTGGGTGGCTAAGCAAATGCTAGTGAAGGTTGTCGAACCATGCAGGCTCAACTTCTTCAAAAGGGCCCAACAGAGTGGCCATTGTGTGTGCGGAACAGGAGAAGCCACTGATTACAAGCACCAAAGTGAAAGATCTCTTCCTCTTTAAATCCCAAGGACGGCTAAGAAGCCAAAATCACCCCTATTATTTCACTTTATTTCAAACACAAAAGCACTAGTTGAGAACAACTTGCAACATGTTGAATACCATGTGATGGAAAGGCCATTTAATTATGACTTTCTACAGCATGTAGAAATTAAGGCACCCCTTAATTCCACACAAATCGTACATTCTAACCAGCCATAAATCATGTGACTGTGGCTGCAATGATTTTAAACCGATAGACCTGTGTTTCTAGAATCAGTTAATGTTTAATTAAACATTGGAATGGTCAAACAAGTAACCCTAGTGACTCTGAATGTGTCATGATAGTTGCTGATAGGTATGCCCCTTTAAGCATCTCCCAAACAGCTGTTGTCCAGACCTTTCACACATAACCATTTCAAGTTGTGCAAAAAGAAGCTGGACAAAAAGAGATTGTGGATCTGTGGGGTCAAAGTAGAATCGCGAGAATCACGTAAGCATGCACAGGCACATTTCAACATTGGTGTCATATAGGTGCACTTTGTAGTTCTACAGTTACAGACTACAGTCCATCTGCTTCTTTGCATAATTTGTTATCCCATGTTTAACCTGTTCATCAATGGTCAAGATCCCCACAGAACCAGCACAGAGTAGGTATTATCTGGGTGGGGGATCATTCTCAAGCATTGCAGTGACTCTGCCATGGTGGTGGTGTGTCAGTGTGTGTTGTGCTGGTACAAGTGGATCAGACACTGCAGTACTGCTTTTTTAGTTCTGAGCTTTTCAACACCTTAGTGTCACTGCTGGATTGAGAACTGTCCACCAACCAAACACATCCAGCCAACAGCATCCTGTGACCACTGATGAAGGACTAGAGAATGATTAACACAAACTGTGCAGCAACAGACGAGCTATTGTCTCTGACTTCACATATATAAGGTGGACCGACAAATTAGGTCTGTGTACCAGTGCACCACACGCTAAAGCCATCGCCACATCAGCGTCACTGAACTGCTGAGAATGATCACAACACAGGTAATAACTGCTCTGTTGTGGTGCTGTTGACCATTAATGAATGGGGTAATGGTGGGATAACAAATTATGCAACGACAGACTACAGTCTGTAATTGTAGGACTACTGAGTGCACGTATATGGTAAATGGGGCTGATAAAATGGATAATGAGGGCAGATACAAGGTAGTTATACACAATGATGTGCTCAGTGAATGTATAAGCATTGTTGACCAAATTCATTCCTTCATGGCACCAGTTTATCCACGTTGAGATGGACACCACCAGCACAGTAACACACCATGCCTCAAGTCCATGGGGACACTTGGTAGATGCCAGCACGTCTAGTGCCAACCAATCACGCCACATTCAAAGTCACTATGGTCATTTTGCTCATTCCAGTGCTCAGAACACTAATTGATGCTAGAAATGTTGCTCTGCATGATTTATACCACATACTGCAGTCATCTGATGTGTGACTTGTTGGACAGTACAATATGTGTGAAGGAGAGGGGGGGTATCTAATAAACTAGGAATTCAGTGTGTGGTCCATGATGTCAACAAATAATTCTAAGAACAAGACAGCAAGTTTCTGTTGCTTCGATGGCCTGCACCGTCCCTGGCTCTCAACTCTATTCAGTATCTTTGAGTTGAGGTCAAAAGGGCTATCTGTAGTAAGACTGTGCTATTGCACACACAGTAGCACAGTCATTTCCACATGGCACAACATTCCTGGACAATGCATCATCTTCTAGAATACATGGCTGGACTACTTTAGTAGATACCAAACTGGAACCAAATAAAACGTCTCTGCACAGCAGATTCCACAAGTAAGAACAGCATTCGACATCAATGATTAATTCTGGAACATCCTCAAGTAATAACATCAACTAAGGTACTGGGCTCACCTGAACATTCTCCCCAGTTACATTCTCAGTTCCTTCACTTCACCATAATGGTAGTATACATGATCAGAGCCACAGAAATGTCATTACAGTGCTGGCTACATATGGGAGACCCTTCAACCCAACCTTAACATGTGAGAACAAGTGTTCTCTTAGGCCACTAACTGCTATGTTATGCTCTGCCAACTGAAGGTGCTGAATCTGGAGAACCACTCATGTAGCTGTAGTACAAGCATCTAGTAGATCCTGGCAGTGCCCTGAAAGAAGGTTATTGTCCTGTGCTGCTGTAGGACCAGCCCTCACCATACTTCTCTAAGTCAGCCTGCTTTCATTAGCTCCCCTGTTCAGACCACAGCCACAGATCTGCTTCACATTCAGCGGATCAAAGCACAGGGAATGGGCTCTGTAATGCAATAATGTGTGTCCACGGGGGAGTCCTTCTCTGGGAAAGTGCAATAGGTTAGAATATCAGTGAGATTTGCCGGCTGACCGTAACCGTTCACCTGTTGTCTGGTCTGGCTAGCCACTCAGAGAAGCACTCCATCTCCACTTCCTCAGACACTTAAATGCTGAAAATGATATCCATCTGTTTACTGTGGCAGGAGGGGCAAGACACTTCCCATTTGGGGCAAAGTTGAGGACCTGCAATTTCTTGCATGTGTTCAAAACACATAAAAAAAAACTTCAGTTTATAAATTGGAATCAAATCGTCTGAAGAGTCTGGAGAGTTGTTTTAAAAAGAAAGCCACAATTCTTTAATAGTGGCTAGAAACTCATTTATGGGACCATTTTAAATGGTCAGGTTCTTTATGCAGACTACCAGACAATTACTTTCCAATAATTTACATAATAAAAAGAATATGGTTTAAGACATTCTAGAGGACCTTGTGTGCACAAATGAACACACAAAGACTGAAAACAAGCTCCAAAGGTGCAAACGTTTTACTTTTTTAGTTTGGTTGTGTCATGCTGTGCGATCATTTGACGAGGAGCTTTACAGGTGGCTGTCCAAGATGTCCATTCACACAGGTTGTAGCACATACTCCCTGTCTGACTGGTGGAGATTAAGTGTGTCCATCTGTCAGAAGAATAAGAAGTAATCTGCTGGAATTTTCAGATTGTGAAAAGTTTTGGTCTAGTGGGGAATGGGAAGTAATCTGAACCCTATAGCCACCTGCACTGATCTCAGAGCCCAGGAAATGGAGTGCATGAGAGTTACAGCGTACATAGAGGGTTAATCCCCACTTGAGAGTCACATGTAGACATATATGTTATCCCTTATGGGAGTAACATAGAGTGAGGTTGATAAGGAATACTACAAAATTAACTTATCCATCACACTATGGATTTATTAATTTACTATTTAAATACGATGAGCTTGATGAGCTCTTCATTAAGCAATGGCTCATGTATCACTCACTAGAGCAATAAATGACACTACACTGAATGATGTCCACAATACATCGCCTGTCTGAGTTGAGAACGCGTCCAGCAGTAAATCTGTGTGTCAATCTGCCAGATAGTATACAGGTGCTAATGTTAATCTCTGGCAACATGATACACCCCTCTCCCATATCTCTGCCACACCACTCCTCCACACTCACTGACACCTTGTTGAAACAGGTGTACAGTTCTAAAACTAAAATCATTCGTAAGTGTGCTGTGGTTTGTCCCTGCCCACCATTCCCCCAGCCTGCTCCAGGCTTTTCCCACACTGTTCATCAACAGTAGAGTGAAGTGGACCTCAGCCGTCAGGCAAACAAGTGTTTTACCTTCCCTTATCTCCAGCTCTAAATTTCTCTCCATGTTTGTTGCATTAGGTCACCCAACATCCGATTTGGGTTATGAAACAGCATTGCTGCAATTGCCCCAGAACGTTTGGCGATGCCGAGTCTTGGAATAACATCTCAGGGGACACTATGTTTCCAACATAATATGTTTGAGCTGAGATTGAACATGCAAGTCATAACATGTTTGTTTTTGGAGGATATACTTTTCAAAGATATTGCAAAACCGCAAGAGAAAGGTTTTTACCTTTTGGAAACTGATTCTAGTTCAGCCACAGAGGAAAACATGGGCAAACAGCTGTGTTGTTCTTTTGTTACCCTTGCATATCTAATGAGACTGAGAAAAAGGAGATTTCTAAACACTTAGGTGACAAACAGATTTCGTGGAAATCCCCAAAGTTAAACATTTATATATTCCACCCAAGGCAACTACAATCTATCGTAGTGTTTCTGCACTCATACTTGGGTTAAACTCAACTGATATTGGTGTTCACAGGAGTCTCCTGGAATTAAAAGTATCCACACACATTTGTATTTATTTGCACAATCTGTAACTCATTCTCAAGCAGTGAAAGAAACTGGTACAGCAGTAAGAGACAATGAACACTGTCGGTTCATTTCCATATTTATGTGGCCCATTCTTGCCACCTGTGATTCCCATTTGGTCAATGTTCACACAAGCTTGTTTTGTTCCTTGTTCACACAGGCCTTTAGGCATTGACCTCCGGACATCTCCATCCAAGACAATTACACACTGACAGGGTCCCCCATCTCCTGCCAAACCCGCACCTACAAAGTCTCCCTCAACGGGTACAAGGCTAGCACTTGCACACACAGGACCCCTATGCCTTCTACAGCGGGGCTTGTCAGTTAGAAGAGGTCACAATAATAGAAAATGGTGTGGCATTTCCTTGTTTTCCAGAAAACTGTTTACATTATGATTTCTGTGCTCAACTTGACCATGGGTTGTAAGAAAATAACAAATTAGATGACTACTCAATAATAATCTAATAACAGTAATGATAAAAAAAAAAATCTGAATGATTTTAAAGGTTTTGCATTGTCCATTAAACATAGACAGTGCACCCAGGGGGAGATTAAAAAGCTGTATTTGCATAGACCAACCATGCCCTAAACAAACACACCTTACTTTAACCTACTGCCCATTGGTCATCCACAGTTGAAGGCACATTGCAACACTGGTTTAAATTCGAATCCGTGTCAAAGTCTAAGAGTTGATTATTTGTGGTGCTACTAAACCTTCTAAAACGCTGGGGCTTTGGTACAAACAAGAGTGAGGCAAAAGTAAAGGCTACACAAATATGAATGTTTATCAATTCTCCTAATATAGGACAAATATATTTCCTTACTAAATCCTGATTATGAGATGGCACCAATCCTTACAGATTACCAAAAATAATATATAATCATGGTGGCCCTGAAGCAGCAGCAGAAAACTCTTGATCAGTTCGCAAAGATCTACAGAACAATTTACTATTGTCAGACGGAAGATCTGATTGAGAAATTGTACATAATGTTCATCACAATGTTTATCACAAATGTGTATTCAGGTGCTGACAGTTCAGTCACTATAACATTTATGTTGTTCACTACAATCATTTTTCCAGCAAGAATTTACTGAGAACAGATTAACAGAACATGGTACTGTATTTAAAAGGACTGTAATCTGCTAAATTTGAAACAATTCATGTCCCCTATAGTCAGTAAACTAGGCTAATATCTCAGTGGTGAACACGCATGCTTATGGAAAAACTAATGACGGTGTATTTGGCTAGTTCAAGGTACACAGTGGGAGTCTGTGCGTCTGTGTGCTGGCTGTATACGGACCTAGGCTGTTTATACGCTATGGCGCCTCAGCAGAGGGGGCAGAGCGCCTCACTCACTGTGAATGGAGGGGCCCCAGACACCTCCCCTCTCAGAGTAAATAGATCTTATCAATGAAAACAGTGAGCCCTCCTTCTGCTCCCCTCATTTTTTTATGAATGGAAGTCACACCTATGCCAAAACCAGGCCTCATTCACCTTTATTACTTAAAAGGAATGTACCAATGTGGTCTAGAAAAGGAAACAAATTACTAAGGAACTATGAAACTATGTTCAGCTAGGGAGCTGATAAATTAAATGAGCATTTATTCATAAACAGTCCAGAGTCAAATGCAGTGCAAGTTTGCTGGGAATGATTCTGAATGGTTTAATATTCAAGGGGTAACTTTTACCACAACATCCTGACTAAGCGTTAGAAAATATGTTTCTGAAATACCAAGACTCAGGGCATGAGCCCATAGGTGTCATTTGAATATACCAAGGGCTCCATCTAGAGGGCAAATGGAGAACTCTCTTTTTTACTACAAAATAAATAATCCGTTCAACCACATAAATATTTCCAGTTACATATGCATTTTCCGAAACCAGATCCAGACCAGGAAATGAGTTTTTTTCCTGAAACATTTTAATAAATGACGTTTACTGTACATAATCAAGGCATTGACTATTTTAAAAAGTAAGCTGATAATTCACGACACAAAAACTAATATGCTACCAATAAGGTTAAGTAGGCCACACTCCACTTTTTTTGCTTTTACACTGCTTTAAAGCCCTAAACGTTATATACCTGGGGACAAAACAACTCAACCTCAAGTGTTTAACAACACAATTGGTACTCAAATAAGTATTTAGTTTGCTGTACATGATTCTACATTACTATACATGACTCTACAAGATCAAACCTTTATCTCTTCTGGTATGACAATTATGTTACCCTTAACCCTTAATATTTCTTGAAGTCTGTGATAATACACCAAACTCAAAAAAGTTTCCTTATTATATGCTGCGGCGTTTTGTCATGATTACAGAAACATAGCATTTTTCAACTTACACCCTTACAGCATCAATAGTATATACTATATACATGAAATTACATACAACTTTCTTATACTCACTTCTTCAATCATGTTCATAATAGAAAAAAAAAAAGTATTATCACTAAACAGCTGATGCAATTTGATGTGTTGATCGTGTTCTGTGTGTCTATAAACACACACCCATACACAAAATATATATTTAGTAAAAAAAAAAAAAAAAAAAAAAAAAATTTTTTTACAGGAGAAAGAAAAATGTTAATGTTCAATGGAAGTTAACAGAACAGGATGGAACCAGTAATTCTCTGATGTAAATGCAGCTGGCTTTTAAAAATTGTCTTTAAAAGAATTTTGACCAAAGTGGAAGCACAAGGTTTTTTCCAACAGCAACAATAAACATAAACTACACATCTATATATATATATATATATATATACATATATATGTATATATATATACATATATATATAATTTATATCTATCTATCTATATATGTGTGTGTGTGTG
>JAILXH010102693.1:726-19339 GCA_023558415.1 Piaractus mesopotamicus | reverse complement strand
AAATATATTGTAGTTCACATTTTATATAGTTTAATATACTGGGGGAAAAAAGTAAAGCACAAAATATAGAATGTAAGTTTTGCACTAGCCACATAATGTTTGTTTTGTATGTAAAATTTTGCATAGAAACAGTAACTGTGCATTAAAAGATAGATACAGATATAGTAATATAACTACAGTATAGTACATATAGTAATACATGTAATATAGTTACAGAACAAATTGCATTAAATTTACATTCTTCTGTGAATTTCTGACATTTTATTCTGGTCTATTTTGTTGTCAGGCAATGACAAAACATGCAAAAAATGTAAAAGGTTGTCTTACTTTGCAGAAAACAAGATTCTTTAAATATAAGCAAATTAAATATCTTCCTTTATACTCGCCAAGACAAACATTGTATGGATTTATTTTGTTTATAACTTGTTTAGGAGAACTCTTTAATTGTTTAAATGAGCTAGGACTGACAAATAATAAATATGAAATGACGTATGCCAGTGATAACTGCGACTTGCAGGGCTAACACAAGGTTAAAATTGCATGAAAGGTATGACAGCTGAAAATACGCCTAACTATGATACTGCTGACAGTATTTGATAGTAAGCTCCAGAAACATTTGCACTGCTTACTAAATATTCCTTCGAGAAAGCATGAAAGAGAGTAAGCAATGGCAAGAGTGAAAGAGACAGAGAACGTGAGAGAAAACTGGGAAAGAAAGAGGAGATTGCATGAGGGTATTTCTCTCCCTCTCTCTCTCTCTGCTTTCAGCCCGTGGACTGTCAGCGTGTGTTAGAAACTCTCTCATCAGCACAGCCTGTCCTGCGAGCATACTCAGGCTCTGCTATCTTCTTTTAACACAACGCTTTCATGCACTATTTATGTGCACTGGGGGCGACGGTCACAGCAGCTCTGCTCAGAATCCTTACTTAGCACGACTTAGATGTGCAGATATCCTTCATAAATGGGCACCGTCACCTTTGGTCTTAGCAGCTGAAATAGCATTAAACTTCTGATTAAAAGAACAAACCAGAAAGAGACACATCACATAAAAACAGAAGTCTGGATATTTATGGAATCTGTCAGTAAAGGTCCCCATCACACTGAAAGGTCCTAATATCTTTACTCTGACCACACACACTTTACATTTGAGCAATGAATTCAGCCCAAAAGATGTAAGAGTCCTGCAGTATCTGGGAGATCTACTCTTCTGTGGATTTAGGCTGCATTCAACTGAAGCTCGTAGCTCTGAAATAAATCACACTAAATCTATAACACTGACCATAATGTTCACTGTTAAGAAGGTAAATACAGTATGAACATTAAAGCCATCACTCACATCACTAACATTAGTTGGCTAACTTGTTGCCAACAATACTGGCTTTCATAGAATTTTTCCTACTTTGTAGCTCAAACACGCAGATGTTGAAAATGACGCAATTCCAAGCTCTGACTTCTCAACTCCGTGCCAAGTCGGACGGCATTAGTTACAACCTGCATCTTAAATGTAGCCCCTGTCTTACCCAACACTATTACAACTGCTGGAGCAGGTGTGACAGAATGTGGTTCGAACAAGACTGCAGGAAGGTAGAGCTCCAGGACCAAGGTTGGTGACCACTGCTTGAAAACAATCTTGTCCAAGTATGAGGGATGGGAGAAAAATTATCTCAGTTTTAACCACTGAACGTGAAATCCAGTCTAATTCAGTCAAATCAGCTTTATATCTCTTTTTGCACATTTGCTTAGTACACATCAGACACAACAGATGAAAACAGTTATTAAAAGAGACATGTGCTTTAATGAAGCAGTTCTCAGCTTTGATATCTTTGCTGAAGACCTGCACTTGCTCCTTGGATGTTACGACCAACACGATGTGGTTAACATTTGCTTGAAATTTCAATGATCACACTCAAATTTAACAGAACAAACATTAAATCAGTTCCTATGCTGAAAGAGGACTGTATGTTCAGTGGTGGGCAGATACCTGTAGGTAGGCCTGCTGGCAGCGCTGCACGAGCTGGTGGAAGGCAGGAGTGCGGAGGTGAGCGTGTATGTGTGCAGGATTCAGCCTCTGCAGAGCCTCCATAATGATCTCCTGCAGGACGAACGGACTCAGCACACCTTTAGCAGCCCCCACACAGAACTGATACACATAATTCACACCTGGAGACAGGAAGAGGGCAAAAGTAGGAATGAACATGATGCAGCATTTTAAAAGGCCACATGTGAAGAGTTCCCCTTCTATATCTTTTTAGTAATCATTATGCAGGCACATCTGCTCACGGCTCTCCCCATTTAAAGGTGCTATAGAATTGAAAACTGTATTTACATTTGCATAGTTGAACAGAGAGAGTTCAGTACATGGAACTGACATACCGTGAACCTCAAACACTGTTGTCGCCTTCTTCAAATGAAAATTCCACATTTGCAAAAGAGAGTGGTACAACAGGCCAATTCCAAAATCCTAAACTGTTACATAATAGTCTCATTAATATTTACGCCCCCAAAATTTACACTCCACGTTCTAAACCAGCAAGTATTGTGAAGAACAAAACAACGACAAAGATGCAACAGCAATAAAAATGGCAGACTATGTGCAGAAATGTTGCAGGTTGCAAGGGTGATTTCAGCACTTTCATACCCTTCCCAAGAAACCGATCTATCAACGGGTACAGCTGATGTTCATCTTTAAATGAGGCTGAAGTTGGCTTCCTATTCGCCAGCTTCTCGATCAAATGTTCCGTTCCACCTTAAATGCTACAGCTTGTTCAGGCGCCAGAATGCAAATGTGGCGCCACTTAAGGTGGAACAGAAAATTCACAAAACAAGCTGGAGAAGAAAAAGCCAACTTCAGCTCCCTTTAACAAGACACTGGACAAGTTTAATTCAGAGTTGTTAGTTTGCTCTGCACATTTCACTCCGGACAGTTTCTCAAACCTTGGACAATATCGAGCAAGCTTCGCTCAGCACTCTTTTCCACTGAAAAGAAGGGTCGTTCCAACTTTATTAGCATCACAACCTCAACCACAACCTGTCAGCAGCTAACCATGCGGTGTGATTTCATCTACTTTTTGATGTTTTAAACCAGATTATCTTAAATTACAAGTTGCATAGTGCGCTAACAACTTTTATTTGCTTTGTAGTGTTGTCAATGTCGAAAGGAGGTAGTATAAGTAACGTTAGCTACCAACAAGCTTATTGTAGACCTAGCTTATTTATATGAGGGTTAATTTGATTTTCCTGCCTTTTTCGACATGCTGCTTCTGTGTGAGCCATTGCGGTACCTCATTGTAAACCAGCAATCGGAGCAAAGCTGATCAAAGCTGATTCATGAGCACACCATAAAAGGGAAAATAACTTGTTTTATTCTAGGGCCAAATTATATGGTCGTGAAAGGGCATGTAAAACTGCATCTGGACAATTTTTGCCCTGATCAAAGTCACATACCTTCAATGTAGACATCAAAAGAAATAATTTAAAATGCTGAATAAATGCATTCTATGACATCTATAACACCCAACAAAAACCCTTTTTTATAACTGATGTGTGTTCTGAACCCAATATCTAAAGCAATTGATATTTTGCTGCTAGACAAAATATGCACCATGTTTTTTGCATCACTCTCCATCATTCGCATTTCATATAAGAAACAAAAACCAGTCTGATGCTGACTGGCTGAACAAAGCGTTTTAGTTTTTAAATTTTGACTGCAGAGAAACTAGCACGTTTTGGGGGAAAATACTCTGTTAAGCGATAGCACATGCATACCCACTGCTACCAATAACTATGTAAGGAGTTTCTTCTGACTCCTTTTGCACGATTCTGTACCCTCCTCACCTCCCAGCTGGAGGCACTACATTATGCTGATACATATTTTACATCCATTCCTCTCTTTTTCATTAGAGAGAAAATGCAAGCCACTTGAGCTAAGCAGTTTTTTTAGCTGTGTGAATGCTGTGTGCAACAGATGAAAGGAGTTACCAAGTCGTGCAGCAAGTCCAAGCAGCCATTTGACATCCTCCGTGTATGGGGGGCTCCGGGAAAAGTTATTTGGATGGTCATTGTGAGCCCTCCTGCCTAACATCTCCAGAGCCAGCATGCCTGTATGAGGACAGAAACTATTAAACCATTTGTAACAGCAATTCTCCAACTGCCTTTTACTCCTGCACTTAAGACTATTAAGCCTTCTAATACAGTGAACTTTGCCATGGGATGGTAATAAAGCAGCTGTCATGCACAAACGTAATATTTCTCGGGGTTAAATGCCTGTGTCACTGCCACAACATGGACTCAGCCAACCTCCAATTTGCGGCTCTTAATATTCAGCACATAATTCAGCACCAGATGGACTCTAATGGGGCCAAACAGTGACATAACCACAAGAGGGTCATGCCTTAAGGGCTATCAGTGATTAACAATCAGCCTTCCTTACCAACTCTGTAGGCTGAATGCAGGTAGTGCAGACCCTGCTGGCTGATTGGCTGACTGTGTTGCTCATCTTCCACAGGGAATGGCGTGCTGACCAATGAGGCTGGCTGAGAGGAAAGGCCTGGAAGAGAGGCCCCCTGAATCGCCTGGATGGCGGAGCCAGTGTGAACTCCACCTACTGAAGAGAAGCAGACAGATGGCCTCAGAGAATTACTGCACACTAGAATGTACAATGGGAAATTAATTATTAAGAAACAAAGAAAATGACCTTGCTACAACTACTAGCATTCAGAGGTAAATCCAATTTCACCGCAATTTAGGAGACTCCATTTATCGATAAAAACACCTGCACAAAAAAGTGCGGGTGAATTTTCTTCACTGCAATTAATCTCCCTAATTATCCACACTGATTGATTATTAAACTGCACTCTTATCGGTTAATGCTGACATTTTAGAAAAACAATACGTGCAATCTGCAAATCCCCTCTGACATCACTGACTACTAAACAGCAGAGGAAGGAGCATCTATCCAAGGTGCCTCATTTACTGCTTTAATGGTTTAATGGTCCCAGTTTTGAAAAACAGCAAGGCTCTAAATCTAAGGAAGAAAGCATGCTATAAAGTGTGCTAATGAGTTTTATGGGGGACATTTTTTTCCATTTGTTTCAGACTGAAGTTCTGCTGGACCCACTGGAGGTGAATGTAAATAGAATAGCTACTAATATCTGCCTCTCTATAACAGGAAAATAAACTCCACTCTGTCCTGTTGTGTGGACGTTTTTCATGCACCAATTTTAGACATGTTCTCTATCTACGCATCCATCCACCCATCCATTCATTAATCCAAACAAATAAACACCAAAACTATTCACACAGAAATGCCTTGAGACTGTCAAATACAAAAAAAGCTTCATTCAATTGAACTCTGCATCAGCTTTGCTCTCTCTTTTTCTTTACCTGCCACAGTTGTGCTGAGGGGCAAGGTTGCATCTGCAGTATGGTAGGGGTGGACGGCAATCTGTGTCATGGACGGTACAGGAACTCCTGGGAAGGTGACTGCAGTTGCTGCCATGGGGGGATGAGGGCCAGAGGCCACAGAGAACGGGTATTGGGCACCAATAAATGCAGGGTGCATTCCCTGAGAGAGCACAGAGACACTCTTACAATTACAGAAATAGGACTCACTACCTTAAGATGAGAAAAATCCAGTTATTTGACCATGAGACCAAGTCGCATTTAATTCATAAGCATGTGTCAAGCTATCTTTAAGGTTCATTCTCATAAATCAGTGGGCTAAATTAAGAAAGCATCTTTCACACAATTAAAATCAAAACAGCTTCAAAAACAACAGGTCAAGTGTAAAATTCAATTCAGAGTAAAATAACTCTTCTTACTTGTGGATAGGCAGAACCAGAAACGGGAAAAACGGCAGGGCGAGGAACGTGCGGGAGCTGGTGGCCCAGGTATTGCGGGGTGCAGACAGTGGGTAAATGGGCCTGAATGGTTGTGTAGGGGTGTAGTCCCTGCGTGTGAGCCATTGCTGAGCCAGGAAGCGTGTGGGACTGGTATATGGTAGAGCCCACGGAGATGACAGGCACCACAGCTGCGGCAGTCACGGATGCCGTCACTGCTGCTACACCTGACGAGTCAATGGCCACAGCGCTGTCTAGCACACCACAGCCCCCCTCTGGAGGCCTCCGCCCCGCCCCGCCGTTGGCCCCACATCGGCTTGGCCCCTCTCTCTGTCCAGCGGAGCCTCCACCTACAGTCTGTTCATACAGCCAGTACCACTGATGGGCCACCTCAAACAGCACCTCAGGATATACTCCTCCACCTTTTGCAGCTTCTTCTACTGCCATGCAGGCCTTCTCCAGCATCACATTATCCTGGGGAGAGAGAGGACAATTTCTTTTGGCTGTAGCCTTTCAATATGAAAGTCTGCCTGCTTTTATTGCTGCTATATTGCCCTCAAAATGTTACAATAAGGAATTAGTGTTAGGGCTGCATGATAGAAACATTGTATTGTGGATATACTGCTAGATACTGCAACTGTGATATGCTAGGCATATACACACAGACTGACCTGCATGATTTTGATTATGTAACAGGATCAATACTTTAATTCATCCAAGCACCCAAAAAATAACAGCACAGCACACAATATAATATATCATACTAGAATAAGCTGGAAGTGTATTGCATTCTTCTGCAACATCAGTATTACCAAGGCAAATATTGAGATACCAACTAGGGCCGCACAATTCTCGATTAAATGGAAATAACTTTTTTTTTTGCTTAAAACTGAGATCACAATTAACAGGATTCATTAACATTCTATATGTATTTCATATATTAACGGTTATTTTATATATACACAAGTGGAGGTGATAACCAGATCATACAGATCAATGAGGAAGAAGAACAAACCTCACAAAGTACTGGTTTGACACAGTTAACAGCTAGGAATAAAAAGAGAGCTGCGGCTGCAGCGTTATTGTACCGAGTTGGCTAATCAAAGACATCAGCTACTAGCAATAACGAACAAATGAATTTAAATCTGTGGTTGCACAGCTTTGTTGGGTGAGACTGCTTTTGCAATATCAGTAAACTGCTAGAGTTTGAACTTCTGACAAACTTGAAGTCAGCTGCTTAGTTAAATATTCTGTTCCGCCTTAAATGGTGCTGCAGTTACGTTCTGGCATCTGCACATAACTTGTTACTGCTGCGTCTTTTAAGGTGGAAAGGAAATTTGGATGAGAAGCCGACTTTAGACCCGTAAACGTTCATGTTTAGTTGTATGACGATTAATCTTCCTTTTGGTAGTTAATCTCTGATAATTCATCACGATTTTTAAAGCCAGAAAACTTAAAAAAAAAGTTATTTCAAAAGAAACGGCAGGGTACATCACTGCATCATAAATCGACCCGAAGGAATTCTGATAAACATTGCTCTCTGCAAAGTGACAGCCGGCATTTACTTTAAAATTAGGACCCTCTACCTTTCAAATTGACTGGAACAATTTTGATCTTAAATGTGTGCTTGGTCAGATATTGGTAAAATCCATCCCAGGTATGGCTGTTTTTGTTTGGAGTTGTGGAACTGAGGAACACAGCAAAACCCTTAAAACTGGACTGCACCACCTGATTTGGCTTGACCGAAAACAAGATGAACTGCTAAAAGAAACCAACGGCAGCAAGAACCCCGATATGTGAAAAGTGACACTGAACATGACTAATCAAAGGCTCAAATGAAGAGCTTGTGTTCTGCTTAGCTGCCGTGCCAGGCTTTTGGTATAAAACAACAGACCATTGCCACAGGGGTAGTTTATGCATGCTTTCAGGGGCTTGCATCTCATGGCAAACATCAAACTTTGAGCATGGCTACCACACTTCCCTTCCATGTGCACCACACTCGATGCGGAGAGCTTGCTGCATACAACCAGTGCGGTGCAGAAGTGTTGTGGTTACTGCTTCTGATCTAACATGCGCTTCACTTAGCTGTGCTCTCATGGAAAACAAAATGCCTGGTTATCCCAGTGATATGCCTACCACCACCGTCGGCATCATGCTACCATCACCATGTTATGGTGATCCTTGCAGCCCTACTATAGTCTGCAGAATCAGCGCAGACTTTGAATTAATTCACATTGAGTAACAAACAGACATCATCAGCGTGCAAAACACCTCCCAGCATTCCAGGGATCTACTACTATTCCAGGGGTCTACTGGCTACTCCAGCGCTGACTGGTTGCCAACTCATTCACAATAGCAGCATTGATGCTAGTCTCAATGGCAACAAAATGTTTAGTTCAACAATTTGTCTTCTAGAAATGCTCTTTTCTAGTTTAGTAATGTGGGATCGTATATATCTCCTCTTTTTTCGCTCTGGAAAATGAGTAACAATTCACCCTTTCCAAAAATTTCTTGGGAAATTCAGGGGGTCCAACAGGTTAATTAGGTGGTCCCAGTTCCTGTATTTCGCACCTTGGACATTACGATTTTCATATGGTCTTTGTGCAGCCCTCACACTGACTGACAAACAATATATGGATGCTAAAAGTATGTATCTCCTATAATCAAATTTAAATCTTTTAATATGGAATAATTCGCTTAAGAATATATTTCTTACACCTAGGAATAATAGCTCTTTCGCTGATGTCTCTGTGAGACCTGTGACATGTTCCTTGAGAAAGACGCTGCAACATGAGATAAGGACTCGGTTATGCCCAACTCCAATCTAGCCTTCTCAACATGGTGACTAGCTACAGTACAGGAGCTGGGACTGGGTTTTTCCATCATCGTATATAACTGGATAAAGACCTTTGGCCTGACTGGAAGCAACTCTTGCCAGCAACTATTCTACTTTTAAAAATCAACATGTGGTCTTTTTTTTTTAGTTTTGGGATAATTATGAATGGGTGTTTTTCATACATTCCTACATTCGATTTCAAATCGTGTTGTGGTAAATTACCCAATAAAGCAGCCCTGACAAAACATCGACAGGGTTTTACAGCAGTTTCAGGTTGTTCACAGTATTCTATAGATGACAGTGTTTGCTGTACCTGTTCTTTGCATTGTACTAGCGCCCTCTGGATCTCATTAGGGTTGAGGGCATGAGCATGAGGTAGGCAGCTCAGCGCAAGCTCTGCTGCAGCCCGCACCATGTTGGGGTCCCGTGCCCGTGACGCCCGATCTGCCAGCGATGCCACTTCTGGAGGGGTGAGGTGACCATCCCAGCATTCTACAAGGATGTTGAGGGCAGCACTGCCAATCTCCATAGCTTGGCCTGAAAAAATAAGAAAGAAAGAGAAGAGAAGAGAAGAGAAGAGAAGAGAAGAGAGAGAGAGAAAAAAAGAAATAAACAGAAGAAATAATACTGACAATAATGGCAAAGCAACGCAACCAAAACAGCATGAATCAGATCTAAGAAAACATAAAAGCCCAATAAGAAATCTCAGTCTTAACACACTTTACAATATAATTTTTCACAATATCCGTTCACTCACCTGTGATCCAGGACACGTGTGAAGAGTACGTCCTGGACAGCCAGTTGGGAGACACAAAATTGTGCAAGCCCAATGCATACAGGCCAATCTCGAAGGCACACAGGTGCAGGTTGCGATGGGGTCCCTGGTGGCCCCCGCTGGCAGAGGGCTGAGTAAAGATGGAAGTGGAGCTGTTTCCTCCAGCCTTTACCAGCACCGTCTTAGCCAGCTCAAAGTAGAAGTGAGCAGCTGCCTCCGACGGCTGATTGGGCACATGTGGAGCATGGCATTCAGGACGACGCCCTTTATACCTGTAAAATAATGCAGCGATGAGAGAGGAGAAATATTAAAGAATAGCCTGACTAAAAATAGGAATTTGATCCTATATCAGCACTCACACTTTGAGAACCTTGAAATATGAGCCCTAATCATGTTTTGAAAACGCATCCGAAAATGCACCCAGAATGCATCCAGAAGCTACCTTGAGCGCACTGTTGATGTTCTGAATATTAATCTCACTATCAGACACCCTGGGCTCTGCAAGGACATCTATTTACCACAAAATGTAAATTTGGATTCAATTCAGTGTCTGGTAGGTTGTGATGGCTCTTATCACTTGTCTTCCAGCAGAAAATCTGACCAGGTAGTCCATCATTCCAATAAGTCCAAATGGCTTTAGCTAGCCAGCTACACATTTAGCAGTCATGACAAATTCTTAACAATGAATGATGAGGATGATTTTGTCCTTTCAGAGGTATGCCAGATTCACCCAGTAAACACTAAAAGATTCAGTGCCCTTGTTTCCAAGTTGGTGACTTCCAGTGGTGGACAAAGTACACAAATCCTGCACTTAAGCACAGACGATTAGAGACATCTAAGTAAAATATTACTAGAGAAAATGTAAAAGTCTTTATTTAAATTTCTTCTAGAGCTTTTAAAAGGACTTTTACAAGTATCAAAAGTACAAACTACTGTGACTTACTACAGTTATGTGAAGACTAGTGGTGGTACCACTTTACTGTAGGGTACTGTTCGTAAGACTACAGGACATGTACATAAAAAAAAAATACTTGATATGTTTACAAATGGGAAAGAGAAAGGTCATTAACTGAACACACATGAATCCCGGATTCATTCTCTGCTTTGTTTTTCGATCACATCTTTTGTGCTAGGAAAGTTCAACAGCCTTCTTGAAGGAGGACTGAATCCACTGGAGCTTTTCTATCACCTTTTTAGTACTGCTTGTAATTCACAGTGATAAAATTTTAATCAAACTGTCCAATAAATCTAAAACTTCTATGTTAGACAATTTAGCCAAAGTCAACTCCATTATTTCTGCTTCTGTCTCACCTGCTGGTGTCCGTGCTCTTAGCTCTGGCTCCTCCTCCAGCTCTTCGTGACCCACTGGATGACGAGGAGCCCAATGAATCAGAAGACGAGCTGCTGATGCTGTCACTGTCTTGACCCCTCGCCCAAGAGGCAGCTGTCCAACCACCTCGCAGTGGGCGACGGCTGAGCGTGGGGGAGCTGTCTGAGGTTGTCTCGGGAGCACTACTATCAATGCTTGCCATGCCTGAGAGAGAACAAGTCAGAAACGGTCAAATAAGAGACACCTTTTGTGACATTTAGGAAATATACTAACAGGACTAGCAGGACTATAATGCAGACCACAGAACTCTTTTCTGAACTCTGTGTTAAAGTAACATTAACTACAAGTGTAGAACAATGGTGCTGCATATCAGTACATTTTCTTACCTGTGTGCTTCTTCTTCTGCCGTACAGGTGAACCCCAGCAGCGTGTTCCATAGGCTCCACGCCCACCGAGCGCCAGACGACTGGGCACTGTACCCTCAGGCTTAAAGGGTGCAACCTCATTCTGCTGATCACATGAGGATGACTGAGCTCCGTCTGCCATAAACACACACACAAACACAGGGTTTAGAAACAGTGGCACCACACCATGACTATAAAAAGTAAAGTTGAGGAAACCTCAACTGCAAATGAACTGCTACTGGCCAGCACATTCAAAGACCGATATACAGCAAGATTAGATTCTTTTTATTGAATAATATTAATATATTATAATATTACTGTATATCGGTCTTTGAATCAACTGCAAATGAACTGTTACTGGCCAATATGTTCAAAGATTGATATACAGTAAGGTTGCATTAATTCATAAGAAAGTAATGATCAGTGGTGGATAGTAACGAAGTAAATGTAATTTGTTACTGTACTGAAGTATTTCCATTTTGGGCGACTTTTTACTTTCACTCCACTACATTTTAAAGTCACATATCTTACTTTTTACTCCATTACATTATGCGAAATCTGTCGTTCCTTTTGGTTTATGTGAGTATAAAAATGTAACATCAAAACGAACGAAACGTGAAGCAAGCGCACCAATCAGGGTACAGCGCGCACTTGTTTTGAGCTTGGTTTGACCTGTTGGAAATGCCTGTCCAGCGCAAGCATACGGTTCTATGATAGCGTTTTAGGGCCACTGTTCATAAAAATAAAAATAGCAGACTTCAAGAATAAGGTTGTAATATTTCGGGGAAAAAAAAGCCGTAATATTTTAAGAATAAAGTCGTAATATTTTGAAAAAAAAAAAAAGCCATAATATTTCGAAAATAAAGTAAAAAAGTCGTAATATTTGGAGGATAAAGTGGGCTAACTGTAGGGGTGCTGCCATAACACGTTGGGGTCTCGGTTGCTGTACTGGCGCCGGAGTTCCACTCACTCCTGTCTCTTTGTGGATCGATCATTTTGATCATCATTCTCATTGTCTGTGAAACTTCATGCCCTCTTTGAATGGCACGGAGATGTAACCACCGTGTAGATGACCCTGCCTGCGATTCTCCTTCAACAAAACAGACAGACAGTTTCCTCCGAGTCCGACTGGTTCTTTATTCTAAATAAACACAGTTTCTTACACAGTCATTTCAGCCATTTCTTATATTAATAACAGGCTGGTGCTGATGTGCCAGGAGAGATAGGGAGACTGAGTATTTCTTTCTGGGTGAAATTGATATGAAAGTAACTCCACCAACTCCTCACCATCCCTAATTTAACATGAGGAGGTGCTGCCTTCCCTTTGCAAAGCCTTTGGCCACAATACTGCAACCTTTCCTGGTATTAATGCCACTTTAATGCCGTAATTCTACTTTTTTTTTTTCCTCAAAATATTATGGCTTTATTCTCGAAGTCTACTATTTTTATTTTTATTAACACGCCGTCGTACTGTCTACTATTTTTATTTTATTAAAACGGCGTCGTACGGTTTAACGTCAGTGCAGCAGTGTAAAATTTTGGGAGTGTCTATGCCAACATAAATGATGGAACTAACCTAACTTTGTGTAAATAGACCACGATATAGAAATATGTACACATATGCAGTTGTGACTGGTGAATGTCTTTTTTTCTGAATTTATACAAACACTATTTCATGTTGTTATATGTTGTTTTTGCAAGTTTATGACCTACAGATGCAATATAGTAAAGGAAAACTCATTTGTGAACCTGTGGTTAAAGCAAGTTTTTATTAAATTTAAACTTGTTTTTGTAAATTTTTTTATTTAAACTAAGTTGCAAAAAAATAATAAACCGAAACTTTGCTTGTTCGCAAAAAGTTATTTCAGAGCCACTTGGTTCTACCTAATGGAAATTGTTTGCCTTCAGTATTTTGCGCTTATGATAATTTTAATAGACATCAGTGACCGACTCATTAATGACATTCTGTTAAAAGACTGGTTTACCAAGAGTGACACTAGAGTATTTTCACCTAAAATGAGTTAATGAAGCAAGAGTCTTGTTACAAAAATGGTAATAGGACATTAGAGTCATAACTAATCTTTTAGTACTTTTACTTTCGATACTTAAGTACATTTGAAGGCAAATACTTTTGTACTCTTACTCAAGTGGAGGTCTAAAGGGAGGACTTCTGCTTTTACTGGAGTAATATATTACCTTGGGTATCTCTACTTTAACTCAAGTACATGATGTGTGTACTTCGTCCACCACTGATATTATTATGACATAGTGGATAAAATTAGAATGAAAAAATGACTGCATCCATGTTATTACATGACCTATTAGTGAGACTACAGCTGGAAGCCTGGAGCTGGGACTGTGACTAATGATGCTAAACATGCTGGTGTTGATTAAGAAGACAGTGACTTTTATTATTATACAATGCAATTGCATTAAGTGGTATAATTACTAGTGGTAGGAAAAATAACTGATTCTTAGATGCGTCGTGATTCTCTCTTCAAAGATCCCGAATCAGCTTTTTGTTTATAACGAAGTAGGACACTTTAGAGTAGTCCAGCCTCAAGGAGGGGGCAAAAAAAATGCATCTCAATAACACACTATAATTTTAAAAACTGTAAAGTGGAGTAGCAACAGCTGAGCAATAAAGCGGTAGACCACGCAACTCACAGGACTCACCGAGTCCTGAAGCACGTAGCGCATAAAGTCAGCAAGATCGGCACAACAGAAGTGCATTGGGAGCTTCATGAAATGGGTTTCCACGGCTGAACAGTTGCACACAAGCTTAAGATCACTATGCACAATGCCAATCATTGGCTGGAGTGGGGTAAAGCATGCCGCCACCAGAATTTGGAGCAGTGGAAACGTACTCTGAATTGAGCTTTGTCTGATGGACAAATGTGAGTTTGGCAGATGCCAAAAGAACGCTACCTACTCGAATGCATAGTGCTAACAGTAGAGTTTGGTGGAAGAGGGATAATGGTCTGGGGCTGTTTGTCTGGGTTTGGGCTAAGCCCCTTCATTCCAGTGAAAAGTAATGTTAATGCTACAGCATACAAGGATATTGTGGACAATTATAGGCTTCCAACTTGTAGGCAACAGTTTAGGAAAAGCTCCTTTCCTGTTCCAGCATGACTTTGTGCACAAACCAAGGTCCGTACTAGAGGTCTGCATCCCTACCAGACCCACCACAATATCTAGCGGAACGGGGCTAATTTTCAGTGTAATTTAACCAGTCCAGTGCAGGCGGGAGCACGACAACACACGCATGTAGAGAAATCCGGCAAATTAATGACTAGCTAAAAAAAAAAAAAATAACTATCACTTAATAATTGACTTGTATAAATAACATCTAACAGCAAAATAACGCAAAATAATTAAATTAATTCTAAATAGAAGTTCTAAACTAGTTCTAAATAGAACCAACGGCATAAACAATCACATAAATCACTTTCTTGCAGGCTACAGAAACTGCGAAGCCAGTGGCCTGTACAGAGCCATGACCTCGACCTCAACCTCAAAGAACACCTTTGGGCTGAACTGGAACACTGATTCTGAGCCAGGACTTTTCATCATACATGAGATTACCCTCAGACAAACTCAAAAACCTTGGGGAAAGCCCTCCCACAGCATTGGAGGCTGATATAGCCACAAGGACAGGTGGTAGAGAAGGGGAACTCGAAATTGAAAATTTAAAGATGCATTAAGAGTCATTTTAAAATGCATCTTAACACCCTGAATCAAAATCAAAATCCAATCAAGAGCTGTCTAGAGATTTCCATGATGTACTGTGTCACGAGCATTGTTAAACCCATATTAATTAACATAGATCTAATTCACTGTGGTCCAGTCCTCACATTAATGCCAGTTATACAGGCTTCATCCTGATCTTTAGCAGTGTGGGTTTTGGCTCACCTTGTTCTCGGTTCTCGCCAACTGCTTCTCCTGTCGTCGTGCTTTGGACACCATTGCCTGTCAGCCCACCCTGCTGTCCAGTCGCCCCTCCGCTGGCTACGCCCTGCACAGAGCCTGAACCTCCCGTTGCTGTGGGTGCTGCGTGTTTGGACACACCCCCTGCAGCTCCACCAGTCCCATGGGTGGTGTGTTTAGATGGGCTCTTCTGGCTCCCGGTGGCTGGCTTACTGGAATAGAACGAGCTCAGCGTCTGAGGCTTATGAGTCTGACTCTCACGGTCCAGAAGCTTGTCTAAAATCTGCAGACATGGGAGTTCGAAGCTGTTAACACATATATACCAGTACAAACATATTAGAATTTAGAGAGGCCCACTGTAAAACATCATGAGTCACACTGCATCACTTTGCACTTTGTACTTGCTCCAGAAATGCTCCTATGATCACAAGCAATAACCTGTCTTGTACCTTAGTTCAAATTTGTAATGATTATTTTCGCAACCTAAAAATTACAGAGATTGCAATATGAAAGCTAGCAGTTACATATCAGTTTAAAGAACCTGCCTTTTTCAGCTTGCTCTGGTCATCCTTGTAGGTAATCATAAGGGCCAAAGCAAGGTCTCCCTTTTCCCTCCTAGTGCCCTCGCATAGCAAAGGATGTTCCGCTTCACTAACTGTAGTCTTCATACCTGAGAGAGGAATATAAAGACTTATATTAGGTCATTTAATTCTTAGTCATACATGTTTTCAAGACACACACAAAACTGCTAACCCATTCTCACCTAGTGCAGCAACTGCAGCCTCAAAGCCCAGTTCTTCATCACCAGGCATCTCATTGTTACGGTTTCGACTGGGTGGGCGAGAACCCGTCGGAGAGACCACTATTACAAAATAGACACGAAAAGAGATGGAAAAATGTATTTGCCAGATTTAGTGAATGTTCAAAACAATCAAATTGATAGATTTTCTACAGCTAAAATGCTATGAATTTAAACACTTTAAAACCACTCGTTTACTGTCTGTGCATTGTGTCATCAGCAGATAGTAAATTCAGTAGTACATTTTATATTAATGCTTGGCAATATCATCTACACTGGTATAAAAGTTTTGGTGTCACATAATACTGATCTTTAGATTTCTCAGTATTGATACATAAACGTTACTGTAATGCATGCTTTTCTGGGTACTTTACAATATTTTGAAACAAAACAAACATAAACCAAATAAATGGTAAACTTTCCTTTTTGGAAAATCATGTTTCTCTTTCCAGTACTTAGTGCAAAGGACCATTAAAGCAACATTAAGAGAAGCCAATCTAAACTAAAACTTGTCAAGTTTCTAAGGGCGTTTTCACACTAGAGTTTTTCAGGACCCAAGACCACTTGCTCTACAAGTTCGGTATGTTTGGTCAATTGTGAAAGATGCTTTCGAGCCCTTGAGCAGTCCGGATAACTGATCTCTGGTCCTCCTGCAATCAGTGGTCTGGGGTTCACTTCCAACAAACTATGGTGGGGTTCGCTGTGCATTAGAAGCTATCCACTCCTGGTGCCATGTGTAGGGTTTGCAGGATTGGTTCATTTTGTGACATAACCACTTTGTGTAGTAAGCACATGTCCCATGATGACCTGCATGGCTAAAAACCTTCTCATACAAGAACAGCTCCTTGTTTGCAGGTGCTCCTGCACAGTGAAACGCAATGTATCCAAAAAGTACTGTTCTTTGTTACTTGAATGCTTTTATTCAAGTAAAACAACAAAAAGTAGCAAAAGTTGACGAGTTGAAAAGTGACATGTGGAACTGTGCAATCGATCTACGGTTTGGATGAAATTCTTGTGTGTGAAAGCAAACAAGCGATAATTAGCCCCACCCCCAAAACGTGTCCAGAATCGGTCCTGGGTGCGGACTGAACTATTTGGGATAAGTGTGAAAACACCCTAAGACATTCTTTAAGCGTAGAGAACTGGTACTCCATGAAGTACTGGTGCTTAACTTTATTACTGACATTTAAATGCCATCGGATACCGGTGATACCATGATTTATTTGGAAAATACTGTGAAAGAGTTTTTCAATACTCATTGAGCACTACTTTAGACTCTGAAAGGCCAAATGCTAATGCCTAAATCTCAGTAGTTACTTTCAAAACAGATTAAAGTGATGTGGCTTCAGATCAGCTTCAAGCCAATATTGCAGACACTGCTGCCCTAAACATGCAATATCACATTACACAGAATTACATATCTCTAAGACTCACCAGGGGTGCACAAAACATCAAATATAAAACTAGCCAGCATGAGAGGCAGAACTGGCCGGTAATCACAGAAGTTTCCATCACGCAGCTGCTCAGCTCTGTCTCTTATGGCGGTCATCTCCACCAGCCCAAGAGGAATCTTCTTAAGCAAAGCAACTACTTCCGACTCCTGATATGCCAGCTTCACCTAAAAACAGAGAACACCACGCACATGTACACAGAATAAGCAAAGCGTTTTGCTAGCATGTCCGTCCTAAATCATGAATTTAATTACAGGACTTTCTGTTTCTGGCTGAGTGTCTGGTAACCAGGCGGAAGTACTGAAAGGCAAAAACTGTGCTAAGGTTAAAATGGCAAATATAAATAAAGTAAAAGATGTGTCTGGAGTTAGAAGAGTAATGTGTACCTCCAGGGCCTTGGTGGAGGCTGGAGGTCTCTGGAGCTCCAGAGAGAACATGCCAGTACTGAAGGCCAGATTATGGAACTCCAGCCTCTCGCTCAGGACTGTCAGCAGGAAGGCTGCTTTAGACAGGGTGTTGGTAGCCACTTGTGTCTGCTTGCTGGTCGATACCTTACTCTTCTTACCCTAATAAAGAAGAAAAAATGATTCACAGGTTTAAAAAAAATAACAGACAAAGCTTTTAAGACAGGATGGGAGTCCAAAACACAATGGTTTAAGTCTCTCTACAATGATTTTTATTTAATGCTTACTTGCTGTGTTTATTTGTGAAGGACTGGTCACTGTGCTCTGGCTTCAAGTGTGTCCATATCACTGTAGCATTTTAATTTAAACCTTGATTAAAAAGATGACAAGAGTGTCAGGCCGATGTGTGCGTTACCTTCGTCTGTGGCTGCTCAACCTTGAGGTCAGGAGGGTTGGCCAGGAGATCCCTTGCTAGCTCCACAGCCAGTCGACAAGCTTCATTACTGTACCCATGAGCATACAGGGCCTCTGCACATGCAAACAGCACCTGCACACAGTGGGGGGTGTTTACATAACACACACATGTAGTTATGTGCAGCCTGAAATAAAAGTGCATAATTAAAAAGAAATAAAGCTGGGTACAACCTCAGCTCCAACAAAATCTCCTTACCTCCATTCGCCCTTCTTGCTCCAGAGGTTTGATCCCAGCAAATATGTCTGGTTCCTCCTCATGGTTGCTGTCTGGTACTCCTCTCTCTGCCCCCTCCTCAGAGGCAGCACTGAGATAATAGGCCTAGTAAAAGAAAAGCAAAATTTTGATGTGATGTGCTTAGAGACTTCTATTTTTGAA
>JAILXH010102671.1:37070-55585 GCA_023558415.1 Piaractus mesopotamicus | reverse complement strand
TTTTTTTTTTTTTTTTTTGATTGTGTCATAAACTATATTTTTGCACATAATATCTAATATCACTTATGTTTTTCTTTGGTAAGATGAAGATACCTGCCAGCCTGACTGTTTATTAGTGATTTAATTATTTATTCAACAAATGCATTTCCATTGCAGTTTATTGCATTTCTTTTTCAAGATAAAAATGTGTTCACCTCAACTGAGCGTTCAGACATCTATGCAAACTTTGGTCATTTTAGTCAATATTTGTTATTTCCATCAACTTTCTATCAAACAGGTCTTTTACGCAACGTGTAAACATTATTAATGCCAAAAAATTATTTAGTGTCAAGTATTTATAGAAACCTGGCTATTGTCTAAATTTGATTTTTTTTTTTTTTGATTTTTTTTTTTTTTAAAACACCTTTGCTTTAAGGTGACAGGTTCTCTGAATTTAGTGCTACATGTAATGTAAAACAGGACATTCAGTATTTAAAAGGGTCCTGCTGAGTCAACTTTAATTGCTCTCAGCCTCACTCTAAGCCAGGCTGGATGAGGCTCAATACCTAGAATGTGGAGTAATGGAGTGTACTGATGGGTAGTGTTGACTTGGATCAGAAGGCAGATCCACTTGAAATTATAATTCCATCCATCCTCAGCTCCTCATCTAATGCACCATACCAGTCCTTTATTTACCAAATGATGAAGCCTTATATGGTTCTAGAGTTTACTTTATTCACTTTGTCCTCCTAATTTTGCTGAAGAACACGGACACTGCATCAGAGTTAATTTCACCTGGGAAGTCATCATCAAGAGCCCTGATTTTAATCTAGTAATGTATGTAGTTTTTACAAGTTGGATAGTAATCCCTCTCTAAACTATCCAGGTTGATACTTCAGTCTGGGCTATGTGTGGTAATTTTGGGAAATTATACCGATACTTTATCGGCCAGTAAAATCTTTTACAGTCACATTTAAACTGAGGAGGGCAGTAGCCTTGTGGTAGGGAGAGGTCAACAAACAACAAGCAGGTTGCGAGTTCAAGTCCCAGAATTGAGTGGGTGTCCCTGGTTGTGCTCTTTAGTCTAGCTAACTAGACTAACTGGGCATTCCCAGGGGTGTGCCCTTGGTCAAGGCACTTAACCCCTACTGCACCAGACAGCGCTGTTCTGCTGGAAGCGCTATGCTGGTCTCAGACTGGACAGTGATACAGACTGAATAGTTACACAAAAATTCTGTAATGATAATATTAATAAATTAATGTCTTGGTAAGACTAATCCAGCTCAGATGGTGCTTTAGATATTTCAGAAGCATTGAAAGGCCTCCATATCAGTATTATAAAGGAGTTTTAAGGTGTGGAAAGATGTTGGTATGTTCAGTAATCTTGACTGTTAGGTTTATTTAGTGTCTTATAAAATTAATTATTATAGTTATATGATAATTACATTATTAATACAAATCATAATTAAAATCCATTAACTTGGGCTGTTGATCAAAGCTGTAGTTATTTATTAATGATCACCTTTATTCTCCTTATCTAAGGTAAAGACACTTTGAATGAAGTGGTCAATTTTATATATGCATAAAGTCCATGTGCCTGACCACATGAGAAAAAGGATCAATTCAGTGCCACACTGCATTCAGTAGCAGCGAATACATGACTTCGAGCTGGTATTAAAGCTGTACCATCCGAAGACCAAGAAATTAAGATGGACATGTAATAAATTGCTAAACTCACCATCTAAACTGCTCTCAATCTTCGCTGACAGTTGAAATGGTGAGAGAAAAATGTTTAGAGGGAGCAAAAGAGAGAGGGTGTCCTTCTCTTCCATTTCACGGCTGGCTAGTATGCCAGGTAGCAAGTGAAAAGTATGATTGATCGCCACTTTGTTAAACAAAGCAATTAAGGCAAAGAGTGGAGAAGTTGTTATGGCGAGGAGGAGGGGGAGGAAGGTCTGTAGGTTTAAATGACACCAAAGCTTTGGAGAAGGGCTTGAGCAAACTGCTAATTAGAATTGATGATTTAAAAATAAGCTACAAGGACTCTGCATGCTACGTTGCTCTTCTTTTATTGGTTCACTATGTAGTCAAAGATCACTCAAGTATGGAAGATGTGTGAATGAATATAACTTGCAGTCTACACACACCTGTCTATTTGTAGGACTGGAAAGGGAAATTGATATTACTGGATTGCCTTAGCTCAATTACTGGCTGTCAGGTTAATTTGTAAATAGGTTTTAGTGGAGAAATCAATATGCCTGTATGGATAGGCCACAGTTAGTTCACATTAATGCAATATCTGGGAGTATAGAGCAGCAGAAGTTGGAATAAGTGCCAAATTTGTCATGTGGCACTGATAGAAGACAACATGAATCATTTGGTTTTAAGTCCCACTAAGAGGTCAGCCCAGTAGATAGTGTCCTTGCACACTTGAGAGAGAATTAAATAGTTGTCTGCCACTGCTAGCTCCCTCGATTGCTCCAATTCTACCTTTCGACTTGTATTAACAGCAGCCCATGATAGAGTCACATGATTAGGGCACTCTGACACTTTAAAGGCTTTCTCAATCAGAAGAAGCCATCCAAACTAATGAGCAGCTTTGACCCTTCAGCTGTAAGATGAGACGAGCACCTGAAACTCTAGTCCTTTGGAGCCATTAGTGTGTCCCCACATCAACACACATTGTTACCAAAGTTAAAAGGAAATGCAGAAATACTGATAATAACCCTCTGACATTCGGACTGTGCGGACAAGAAATGAATCAAGTTGTCCATCCACTAACTGAAAGGAGCAATGAGTTCAGTTTCTATTACCAGTTGATAAAATGTTCAGAGAAATTAATATCATACCGCAGTGGTAAATATGAAATAATTCTTTGGTGGCTTTTGCAGGAAGCTGATATTGGCAAAAAGTTATGTACATAATTGATTGCATACTAAAAAAAAAAGTACCATATATTGTCAGTGATGTTTTTTTTCTATGCATTTTAGCAATCCTTGTCCCATAGTTTACATTACCTTTTTCGTTTAAAAAAATATATATAAATCACAGTAATAGGATAGTGTTATTTACTGATCCAGTAATGGCTTTAACTTTTGTTTAATCCCAAATTATGAGCCTTGCAACACAAACTATACGCCTTTTCATGAATAAAATGGTTTTGTTTATTTTTATATAGGAAATTAGTCAAAAGTTATCAATTAATCAGTTAGCCTCTATTATATGAAAAGAAAGTTTAATTAATAACTGAGGCAGTGCACTGATAAAAATTCAAATGCTGCTTGTCGTCTCTGTTGTCATCATGTTCTTTTATGTCCAAAATTAGTCAAAGATAAACTACATTATTAACAGCAAAAATGAACCCCTCTGTTTTCCCACTAGTAATAACAGGGATCATGTTTAGATCTCTCTGTGACTGTGAGGTGCTTGTACAGTCTTATTAAAATATTAATAATTCCTTCATTTTTAATTGTTCATATATGTACCAAATTTGGTAGTTGTATCTGCAGTGTTTTCCTCACTTCCTTTCATAGAAGTCCAATGCAGACAAAGTCTTTGTATGGTGCATGTTTGGAGTAAATTGGCACAGTAGTAGATATTGCAAAGTGGATAACACTGCTGCCCTCCACGCAGCAGACTAGAGTTCGATTTAACCACACCAGGCTGCACCAATAATGCTGCTTGGGCAAGTCTCCTAACACTGCATTCACCTAGTTCTATAACATGATTAAACAGTAGGTTGCTCTGGATAAAAGCATCTGCTAAATGCATAAATGTAATTGAAAGTAAATATCTCTGATCACGTGACCGAATACACCGCCCACATTAATGTTGAAATTAACTCAGGGTACCACTTTATTTTAAAGAGTACAGATTGGGGATTTATTGAAGTCTTGTTCTTTGTTTAGTAAAACCCAAGTTTGACACTTGTTCGCTATGTATTAAGCTGTATACATTCATTATACACCTGCACATTCATTTCATTGATCATTTATTCATTATCATCTGTATTAGTACATAATTGGAGGTTTTTGTGAAAATCAGCAGTTGCATTATTTGTAATAATGCACTGTAAATACTTTGTTATGCACATTATTGAGAATGAGTTATCATCTAAGTTCATTCACATATTAGTGTATGATTGGCAGCATTTAATTCCTGTTATTTTTTACATAAAGAAATAACCCAGTGTTACTGCTTTATTGCAGTTTATCACTTAAGAGCAAACAAGTTTAATAAGTCACTGATGCTTCAGTGAGTTCCATGTTCTAAAATGCAGTTCTAGTCATTGAACTCTTGCATAGAAGATAATACTGACAATTCAATCAAGTCTCCAAACAACTTTTTTTTGGAGCTTTACAAATTCAAAACAAAAGTTTGGTCACATTCGTAACTAGTGAGAATTACTGAGTTAAGTCACCTCAGCCCTGCTTTTACCTACTAAGATTTAAGATTCAGTGTACAGCATTATTCATATTAGAACAGTCTGTGAAACACTGACAAATAAATATAGCTTTTAGAGCTTTGGCACACGCTAGGCATATACGTAGTCTGTTTCTGATCGCAGTGTTAGATATAATGAGCTCCTCTGCACTCTGCTGGGAATGTCAGTTAAGTGCTTTTCTCTGTTAATTTGTTAGGAAATATGTTTATTGTTGAGTTCTTTTATTTTTTTCTTTCTACAGAAACATGATGTGCACTGGTGCTAAAGGGGCATTCATGTGTTTGTTTAAACTTACATTAGTCCCTGGAAACACAATGTAATGTTTAAATGATACTAAAATTGAGTGTTACGTTAAACAGAGATAGACAGTTTATAAAAAAGGCCTGTATGCAGGTTGTGTTTTAGACTATCCCCATTGTGTTCATGACTCACTAAAACATCCAGCTTTCATGTAACAATATCTTAGATAGTAAGATTCTTATTCACTTTACTGCCTGATGTGCGTCCAGGGAGTGCTGACGTGGACGTTTGAACGAACGAACTGACAAATAGATATTCTTGCTAGCTCAGTTATACTTGGTAGGTTACCTTTCGCTTGGTTATTAGCATTCTCTCTGACTTGAACTCAGAGAAACGGAACATGGTGAAACACAGTTTAACAAACTGCATCAGCCTTTTATGAGGGTTCTGCTTATGTGAGCACTGCCCAAGATTAGAACTGCCCAGTTTACACTGAAAGAGGATAATGTTGATGAATGAATGGCCAATTAGTGGACATTGCAAAGTTATTCACATACTTGGTGCATTTATTGTTACCTGTCAGACCAAAATTAACCTACTTAAAAGCAAACACTAATTTAGGTTTCCAGTTACAATATTCATGTTCAGATTTAATTTTTATTTTACTTATTTACTTATTTTTTCTTAACTCAAAAGCTTTTTTTTTCTTTTTAGCTTATTGCTGGAAAATATCAAAGTTTCGAGAAAATAGAGAAAAACGGGGAAAAACTACCACTATCTGTGAAAAATGAAATATGAAAAAGCCTCAAACTACAAAAGCGCTGCACATTAACTTTCTATGTAATCACTTGCAACAAGGTCAGATGTCAGAAAGACATAAACCACAAAGCCCATGCAATCACATAAAAAGAAAATTGTCTGCAGACTCTGTAAATGTTTATAAGCACCGTTCCAAAATTATGATGGCCTACATGACATGTATGAATGCTTATGATGCATAGGAGAGACTAACATTCGGCTCACTTTCAGAAACTCTTTCTTGTAGCTCTGTGGAAAACAGCTTTGGTTCAGCATGATAATGCCCAACTAGGATTAATAGCCAAATGGCTAAGCAGGATCAACAGTCATTACTAACTAGAATGAATGCAGTCGTGACTAACTAGAATCAATGGAGTCTAATGGCTATGTGGGATCAACACAGACGTGACTAATTGAGATCAATAGGCAGATTGTTCACTGCAGTCTTCAAAATGTGATTCTCTGCTTCAGAGTTGAGAGTGCCCAGTTGCTTTCTAGAGGAGTGTCTCTTCTCATTCGCAGTGCTGTAGAATTTGTTAAAGTGGCATGCGGATAAATCATTATTAATGATTAATAATAACTGTATTAGTTGTGTACGGTTTAGAGTTATGATTGTGCTAAGAGGAGACGAAAGCTTGCCACCAGTGTGTGTCAAAAAGAAACATTTTCTTGAACTTCCAGCAGGTGCTTATGGCTCAGACACTCGAACATCTTTTTTTTTCCAATCAATATGACTGATGGTTATGCACATCAAACACACTGTGTATCATATGTTAGTGTCAAGTTCACATATAAGTCGTTGTTGCTTCTTGTTTAATAGGGAATCTCTGTTGACAGTATAATTTAGCCCAATACAACACTTAATTTGTCTTCTGCAACCAGCGCCAATCTCCCTAGTGATATTGCACATGCTGCAAGTGATGTAAAACTGTGTAATGGAAGTTCTTAATGAAGGTACATTACAAGGGCTTTCCAGTCAACCACACATAATGTAACAAGTGCAATCATTTTCTCCATGTATAATCTGGAAGTCGGAGGGCATGTAAAAAATTTCAGCTTATTTTATGAGTAAACAAAACTCTCCTAAAGCCTGTGTGTAAAAGTAACAAGGCCTGAAATAGCAAAGCTGTTGCTGAGTGGATTTAATGCCCATTTTACAAGCAGATTTAGATTATAAAGATTAGAAAGTGCTGATCTTAATCTTCCCAGGAGAAAAAAAATCCTGATGTCACTGTGTACATTACCATTCAGTAACATGCTGTCTCTCTCCTGCATGCCAAAACCACAATATTACAGTTTGCTCATTCATTCCATGGTCATCTTGCTGTTAAGACGAAGGACAGGCCAAGTTCATCTTGATGTGAGGGCCTTTAGAACTTTGTCTACTAGTGCATGAATCCATGCCGCAGTGAGGGGAAAAAAATTAATTTAAGAAGTGCTTCTCAAGAACAATTCTCCTCCCCAAAATAAAGCCATGTTTCCTTAGGCTAGCTAGCCTTTAGCAAAAACCTCATTAAAACTTTGCTGAGCCACAATCTGTGGGGTCACCAGACAGACAAATGTCAGGTCAGAGAACACCGAGTGCAGTCCCCCAAACCCCCATGACCTTTAAAAGGCAGTTTGGGTTTATCCTGCTGCCAAAGACTTTTGGCCAGTGTTACCATAGGCCAGCCCATTTGAGCAGTGGGCCGCATTTGCCCTTTCTACATTCTAATTAGAGATGAGGCAGTGGGCTCTTTGCTTGATGAATAAGCTCTTCACTGTTCTTTTGGTGGCAAGGGAGTGCCAGACCAAGATTACCACTCATGCTATATAAAAGCAGAGTATTATTCAAAGAGTCTGCTGTGTGAAACTCTGGACTTACACTCTTAAAATTAAACGTTCCTAAATAGTTAGTGGCTTAAGGAAAAAAAAAAAACAAAAAAAAAACTTAAACTGGTATAAAGGTTCTTTAACCTCAGAAACTGTCTGTTGCAAAAGTGCAGCAACTGTTTAAAGCAGTCTATTCATGCGTAGTTCACTCTGTCAAAACTGAGGTCAACAACGCCCTCTGCAATAATACTGTTTTCTGCTAGCCGTCCTATAGAATTCCAGTAGCATTTTAGCACTAAGCTAATGGTAATTCACATGAACTTTTTTTTTTGTATATGTTAGACCTGGACGTTTGAAGTTTATAGAAGATAGTCTGTGTTTTATTTGAAGCTAGTAAATAACATTCATGAATATTTTACCTTGTAGCTGTTTTACAGTGACTCAGTAAAGATCTCTGGCATAGAGCTGCTACCGCTGTCTTCCATTTCTAACATCTGATTGAAAAGCACTGGTCAGGCTACCACTCACACTCGCAGTCAGTGTTGCATCTAGAACTGCCAAAAGGGCTTGAGTTGCGTCTCGCAAAATCGGTCCCACACATTGTATATCAAAACGTGATTGGTTGATTCTGTCAGTTCCTAATTATGTTACCAATGAGCTCACTTGGCTGTATCTAACTAGACACCACAGAGAAAGAAAGTCCTGATTGGATCATTTTTTTTTTTTGGAGTTCAAGAATGTGACCCATTTGTTTCCTGCCAAGAAGAAACAGTGAAATGAAATTACAACACTTGTAGAGTTTAAATACAACAAGCCTCGTGATTATATATGAATAAAAAGGAACTAAACACAACAGACATTTCACAGAAATCATTAGGCCTTCTCTGAAGGCGTTGAAGGCCCTCAGTGTTCCCAACTGCTAAAACTACATATTCCAACAGTCCACAATCTAAAATGGATCACAGGGTTATTTGTAGTTTTAAATAAATAAATAGATAGATATCTGAATTTCACAGCATACCAAATTCATACATGACAACCTTCTGCTTCTTCCTTTCTCTGTGTTTTGCAGCAAATTTGTCAATCTTCCAAGAAAGTATTTGACCTGTGATGTTTTTTTTTTTCCTTAAATCTTAATGTTCTTAATGACAAACACATTACAACAAATAAATAAAACATGTGCACACACACACTTAAGGCAGTTTTTAGGAATTGCAAAACACAGCCATGGGCTTCGGTTTCTACTACTTTTTAGCATTATTCCTATCGGTACAACTACCTTCTTTCAGACACCCTGTCCCACAGATTTCCAGCTATCCAAACAACTCACTTGTTCTAGCACATCATGTCATTTTTAACCGCTTTATTATTTGGATCATGTGTCTTAGGGAAAAGAATACATGGAACTGCAGAATTTGTAATGTATAATTAATACAACAGTTTAAAATGTTGATTTACTGTTCACATATAAAACATTGTATGTATACATCTTTGTTGCAGGCTCACTAATATTAATTAAAATTAAAATTGAAGGTCGCAATGAGAGTGCTGTGAACTTTTAAAATCTATGATCACAGTTTGGCAAAAAAAGTAAAAAACATCATTCTTTTTTGTGGTCAGTGGCTTCATAAAAACCACCTAAGTTCATGAAAGGAGTGATTTAGGGGAACATTTTCATTCCAAACCATTTAAAATCTCTTTTATCATGTCTAACCTTCACAACTCTCTACATGTATCTGTTGACCTCAAAGCAACATTTTAGATTTTCTCTACAAAACCACATCTTTTTTAGAATTCACACTTTTTTTTTTTTTAAAGAGAGACTGCCAAAATTAGAAACGTCACCGAAAATATATTTATAGAAGAAGGTCTTGTGGGCATAAAGGCAGATGTTTGTCCTGAAAGTCACTGATGTCCAGCAAGCACAGAGACAGGCATGCGGGAGGAGTTCCCTCTGTGTTTGCATTTAGCCATGGGTTTGTCTGGATCAAAAGCCATTACTGCTGCCAAGGCTGTACGGCTGCCTTCGCTAAGGAGAAGTGACAAACGCTGTCCCCAGGGAAGGGTGACCATGGAGGACACAGAGCAAGGGGGGGAGGGGGCACTATGGGCAAGTTAGCCAGCGAATGAGGCTGGAGACAGAGCTCTTTTATTTCCTCACCATCCTTCCCCAAGTGTAGCACACCCCGAGAGGATAATCGCTAAATTTAACTGCAAACCTAGTCACGTACCGTGGAGCTACGGTTCTCCACAGTCTTGGGAAATGGCAGACGGGAGTAAATGAGAAGTCTGTTCAAGTCATTAGCTTTAACCCCTAAACTTTTAGCGAGCACTTAGACGACTCTCATTTGAAAGAGGGGAAAAAAAAAAAATCATTACAAATTTACTGTATTGACCACTGTCTGCTGCTATTGTGCAAAGCTATATTAGAAAAGGAGCTCGAGAGGATGGCAAGAATTGATCTGATTGTTTGAGATGAGATTTGGTGGGAGAAATTTACTCAGGTTCCTATTCAAAGCTTCAGAGAACAATTTGAGACTGAAAAAATAAAATATGCCTTATTTTAAAAAATAAATAATAAAAAAAAAAACAGAAGCAGACAGTATTATGGTAATTTAATTGTTTATCATTTATCATCTTATGATCATATGATCATTTATCAATTGTTTATCATTGCTGCCTCAATCTAGCAAAAGACCTATTTATGAATAGAAGTAATCAATCTGTCATTCATAAAAGGAAGTTCATGCTGTCTGGTTTTGTAAAGCAGTCCTTAGGTGCAGAATCTCTTTTAGGAATAGATGTTTTCACTGGAAAGTTCTGATATATGTGCCCAAAATAAATGCCCAAAACAGAGTAATGAAAAGCCAATTCAGAAACAGCATTATCTACACTGACATGGCAACTGCCGTCTAATGTTTGTTAGTGATACATGATGATCTTTTCATCTTTTGACAAATGTAAAGCAACCCCCTCTCTTCTACCCTTAAGAGTACAACCAAACTGTGCTAACTTTGACATTGGAAGCCATACATTCCTTTGTAGCACCTTTTGCATGGTTTGCCGTCCTTCACATTGTGTTATTGAATATCCCGTTCAACCTAATGAAGCTAATGAATGACTGTAGCACAGTGTAAGTCACTGTAAGTTGTTTCTAATTTAAAATGTTTTCATGATGTTAACGTTAGCTTGAAAGCATTACAGAAATCTGCGCCCAAGCTATCCTGACATTGTGACTTTGCATATATTTTCATGCATTGAGATTGGATGTTTTAGTGTACTGGGCAACCCTGCTGCTCTTGACGCGCCAGATTTGGGTTCAGTTTCCAACCCAGGCAGCACACCATGCTGTACCACTAAAAGGGGAGTCTAGTTCCATTGACTTACATTAACAGCAAAGTAGGTTTTTCCTTTTCCTGTAAAGTTACGATTTTGGAGATACAAGGCTTTCTATCGACAGCAGCGAAATGCAAAAAATGCAAATGATGCATTCTAAATTTAGGTATTTTTGCTGGATGTTGAATGTGATTTCTATAAAAATCTGCCCCCCCTCATATTTTACGATTGTTATGATAGAACACATTTGTAGGCGGAGCAGTACTGTCAATTCCAGCATCAGAGGGGAATATATATCATATATACAGTACTGTTCAAAGGTCACAGACCACCCTGTCATTTATTTAATGATGGGGTTAAAATATATTTACAAGTAGCTTAAATCTGTCATGCTCTTAGTGCCCTCTATTCAGCACTCGCTAGCATATTGTAGACTCTTAACTCTAACACGTGTAGAGGCAGGCAGTGGAGCAGAATATGTATTTCCTTGCTGCTAAATGAATAGATGAATTGATCTCATATGCTTAATACGTGAAAATACGTGACTTTAAATTGTTTTGGTTCCTTTGAAAATTTATATGACCATATTCCGGCAGTGTGTACAATAAAACGAAAGCATTAAACATGAATATTTTCAGAATATCTTTCATCAAAAGTCATAAGTGCATGCAATTAATACTTAAAAACTCCCCGTAGTCTTGAACATAAATATTTGAAATATCTATTTTAAATCTCTCTCTCTCTCTCTCTCTTTCTCTCTCTCTCTCTCTCTGCATGCCTGGCTACAGCTCTACTCTTTCTTCACAGTGGGCTCAGCATGGTGGCACTGGTGCATTTGCTGTGTGAGTTAGCCCTGCAGTGGTGGATACAGCTAATTAGTCTTGTCATCGCAGTAAACACTCGACACTTTCTGTTGTCACCAAAACCGGCACTTCCTGCAACAAACCCTGAGTATAGTGACTCAGAGGAAGGAGCCATCTACCTGCTTTCTTTCCTTTTGCAGGCTTTTAGATCACTTCTTCTTAAGTGTCCTCAACCTTCAGATACTGCCTCTTCTACTATAAGTGTAATGTAAATATAGAAATATAAAAATATTAGGCATGGTACTAGATACAACAAAAAACAAAAAGCTACACTTTTATGCTGGCTTTACATGGTGAAACCAAATTGCACTTAAGTTGCATAATGTAATGCACTCGTCAACCCATTTGAAACAAAAGTTGCAAGCATCTCAACTTTGTGAAAAAGTTTTCAGGAAACAGCCAATCAAAATGTCAATACTGCGTCATGTGATCACCACAAACTGTGTACTTTCAGACTTTTGATTTTACCAGATCAATGGACAAGAGATGGTGCTAAAACAGGTGATGGTTTATTGGGCAGTTGAAAAGAAAATCGCCTCTGACTGACTTTAAGCTAAGTTAATAATTTTTCATTTTGCCAGTTTCGTGAGCCAACTTTTTGAAAGCTAACGTTTCTAGTTGCAGCAGCTGCATTAACTAGCTACCTAATGGCAACAGCTGTTTAAAGGGGCAGTAAGTAAGATGATGCAACCTGTCGAATTCATACTTCACACTCCAGACAAATGGGGGGCAGTATATCACCAGAAAGTTGTGGTGTCCACCCCTGTCGTAAACAAGGAAATGCATAGTCCCTTCGTCTTTGTCTTCACTCCTCCCCCTCTTTATCAGTCTAGAAGAAGTGTTGCGGGTTCAGCATCAAACTTTATACCTTAACTCGCCAAGAGCTGTCTCCAGCGGTGGAAAGCAATGCCAGTATTAAGTCTTGTTTTGCTTCTATTTATGTCGCTTCTTTTCTTTGCTGCAGGACATGGTTTCTTGCCGGGAGTGGCCAGTGGTGATGATAATGGTCACTTGCCACTTATATATTTTCTCTGCCTCTTAAAGTCCCTGTCTGCTCATTTTAATGAACTACTCATAAACTATTATCTGCAGTATTTGTTTTTTTTTTTTTTTTTCTCACTATGAACTGGCAGAGTAAGAATAATGGTGAGACTTTTTTTTGTCTCTTCTTCTAGTCTGTTTGAGTTGTATAGCACTACACCACTAAATTTGGTGTATTTGACATCAGATCTGCCAAAGCACCAATCAGAGTTTACAGTATGTATACGTCGGCTGCTCTCGTTCCTCTCCCTCTCAGCCTCTTTGCAACCAAGCAGCCATGATTAAAACTTGCTAGCATTTTGGATACATATTTGTGTCATTTACAGATTTTTCTTGAATACATTTCGTGTTTATATTTTCCCAGAATCTTGTATTTCTTTTTTTTTTTTAATGATTTTTTGTGTAGCTTTCGTTTGTATAACAAATTTTTGCATGTCATCCTAGCTTTGTATTGTGCTGTCCCTGGATGCACATCGGCTTCTAAGAATTACCAAGTTTTTGTCATGTTCTTGGTAAAAGAGCACCTCGTCTTTATCAATGGAGCCAGTTCCTCTATTCCTTCATGACAGTCTCAGTCTCTGTTCATCATATGCTCTGTGCTATTGTAACCTCTGCAAAGCGATTTCTGACACGGACTCAAACTGTGACTCCCAGACACAGAAAAGTTTCCAGAGTTGTTGGGTGCCAATGCAAACTGCAACTGCCTCTCAAACAGGAACTCCGTGTGATCTTTTACGGATATAGCATTAGCTGAGCATTCAAATATTGTTGAGTTCACAAAGATTAGCTGAGAAAGGGTGAAATAGTATATTTTCCTGCAGGGAGGGGCTACTGTTCAAGCTCAGAATCAGATGGCTCAAACATGTAGGGCTGAACCACACTGGTCCTGCCTGCTGCATGTGCCATCTCTAGCATCACTGGTGGTGTCGCTTGCCGCTGGCGCTGGATTGTTTATGTTGCCAGAGAGATGCCGCTATCTGTCTTGTGTGATCTGACACACCCACACAGTTCTGAGCAGGCAGCAGCTCAGACTTTTTGGGTCATTTAACTACTATTAAATTGTTTGATACAGTATTCTTGACTGATAAACACTTTTTACAAAATTTATATACTGTTAAAACAAAATTGTAAACATTTGAAAGCATCTTTACAGGGATTTTAAGTAAAGTGAGTGTCATTTATTCTTGTGATGTCTTAATGAATCACTATGGCAATTTGAGGACGCAGTAATGACCGTTATTCTGGTTGATCTCATTTTATTATACATACATTAAAGTGCAGTGATGGTGTGGGTTTGAAATGGAATTGCAAGACTATAGATCTTTATTATTATGACAACTGATGGTTTATGGAATAAGCATTTATAAATGTCTGTAGATTCATTTCAGTTGTCATAAAAGGCTTATGTAGGTTCTCATGTAGCCCTGTGGGAGCTGCACTACAGTAGTGTTACCCTTTTGTCCATATCTTGGTCGTATATTGACATGAGAACAAAAAGTCAGATGTGCAGACTTGAGTTTGTCAATACACAATGTACATTGAATGTACATGTGATTATGTAATTTAATAATTATGTAATTTTTTGATTGCATATAAATGCAAGTCGAAAGCGTAACGTAATGATAACTCGAAACGTCAAAAGCTTAATTACTAAAGGAGGTTTTAAATGATCTTTGTGCTGCAGTGTTTTCAAGGATTTCTCTCCAGGTTGGGAATCCTCAGTTCAGTCTGCTGTGTTTGAAAATCAATAAATATTGTTTCACGTAAGACTTCCTGTATGCCACAGGAGAAAGTCTCTTTGAATGGTGCATGTGAACTAGCAAAACTGGCTCTTAATTCCACGACCCTTCCACTGGGATTCTGTAAGACCTCGGCCTGTCTGCTCTTTAAAGTGACATGCTAATGTGACCCTCACCACTGCCTCTGTTCCTGCTCCGCTCGGTAACGGGAAGCATATTGTACCATTTACGCCACTAATGAGAGAGTGTTTCATTCGCTCCCGGCACCACTGAGGGCACCAGATATACACACGGCAGTCTGATCTGTAATACGGCTGGCAAGAGTCAAAAGACGAAAAAACTTCAAGCTTTTCTCCAATTAGGATATATTTCCATAGCTAAGCTAATGCTTTGTGACACATGCCGTGCCCTCGGCGGCCCAGGCTCAGCGCACTGGTTTACAGAGATATTTAGTAAATTATGAAGATTCGGTAAAGGCAGACTGAAGAGCCCTGAGGGGGAGTTCATCATAGGTATCGCCCTGTATATGGTCAGCTGATAACAGAGAGGGTTCACTTGTCCTAACACAGCTTTCACTGTTGACGTCAGTGACCACATGGAGAATACATTCCTATTTGGGGTGGAAGGAAAGCAGAAACAGTGACAGTCAAGCAAATGTTGTATTCAGACTCTCTATGAACAGAAGAAAGAAAACATAGACAGACAGACGGGGGATTTCTTTGTATTTTTGTCATTGCTGTTAATGCACCCACTGAGCACTTTATTAGGTACATCTACCTTGTATCTGCACTCACTGCCCATTTTATCAAGTCCACTTATCATATAGGTGCACTTTACAGTTCTACAGTTACAGACTGTAGTCCATCTGTTTTTCTAAATACCTTTTTAGCCCCCTTCACTTTGTTCTTCAATGATCAGGATCACCACAGAGCAGACATTTGTTTGGTAGATCATTCTTAGCACTTCAGTGACACTGAAGTGGTGGTGGTGTATTTGTGTCGTGCTGGTATGAGTGGATCAGACACAGCAGTGCTGCTGGAGTTTTTAAACACCTCAGTGTCACTGCTGGACTGAGAGTAGTCCACCAACCTGGAGCACTGCTGTGTCCTGTCCACTTGTAACAGTGCAACACACACTAACACGCCACCACTGCAGTGCTGAGATAGATCCATCACTCAAATAATACCTGCGCTCTGGGGGTCCTGTGGTGGTCCTGACCATTGAAGAACAGAGTGAAAGGGGCCTAACAAAGTATGTAGAGAAACAGACGGACTACAGTCTGTAATTGTGGAACTGTACCTTGTGGACCTATATGGTAAGTGGAGCTGATAAAATGGATAATGAGTGTAGATACAAGGTAGACATACCTAATAAAGTGCTTAGTGAGTGTATATGTTGGTTACTTATGCTGTCTCAGCCCTACCAATCATTCCAGATTTATCAATGGGCTTTATAATTAGCCTAGTGTTTATAGGGGAATAACAGTACTGTCAATAGTCGTAGACCACCCTTCATTTATTTTATTTCCAATCAAAATGGCCGTTAAGTTATTTATTTTTAGGAGATATTTCTGAGGAGATTTCTGAGGATTGCATGATAATCCACTTGCATAAGGAAGGGAAACATCAAAGGGAAGTAATTAGGGGGGAACAGGGCTTTCGAAGACTGGACGTTCAAAAATAATTAAAAGACAAAATGGGACTGTGGTACGCTACCAAAACTGTCCCCATCAGATGAACAGCACTTTTGTCTTTGAGGATGAGGAGAAAATCAAACTCCACTCTTTCTTCACATCTGAAAAAAATCCATAAGTGTTTGTTGATCTTTCCACTGTAAGCAGACAACTCAGTGCTATGGATCTGAAAGAATGTGTAGCTGTCAAGAAGCTCTTACTAAGAAAGCAAAATAGATAAAAAAAAAACAAAAACTGAAAGCAAGTCTCCTGAAAAGAGTGGAAGCTGAAATAAAGCTAACCAGTGGACACACTGAATAATGGAAAAAAGATTATATAGTTGTTGAGGCCTCTGTGTAAATTTTTGTTAAATAAATGATTTCTGACCTTCGTCCTCACACTACAATATGAATAAGTTGTATACAATAGCAGGTTTGGCTAGAAATGAAATCAGTGAATGGTAGTCTCTAAATTTAACACAGTACTGTAAATACTCGTCAGGTAAAACACCCCTTAGGTTATTTATCCACTAAAGAAATGTGTTAGTCTATATACTGATGGAGTGTGTACATATCAAATCCTCACAAACTCTCTCTTTAAAAAAAGCTGGAAATGATTAAGAATATTGTTTCCTTAAAGGGATGTTTTCTTATCATACTGTGCTTTATATCGTGACTACATCTATTTTATATTATGACTTTTACTTGGACAGTGTTAACTTTCTAATTACTTCTAATGCTGTTCGTTCTCCTGTGGCACATTTCCAGTAGCCTACCCACTGCATATGTACACTCGGTACCAATTGCACATTGGCAGCTCTGTACAATTTATAATGTTTGACAGATCTCAGATTCTGATTCAGTATTATATATTTTCTGACCATAGTATCAAGAAATCTTCCAGGCATGTATGTGTGTGGGTGCATGCTGGGGGGTGTAATTGCTCCTTTGTCCAGCAGGGCAGTCGCCGGTGCCTGCCTGTGCCAACATCATTAAAGTGGCTTGATGCTGAGTGATATGAGATTATTAACTGCAGTGACCTCTTACTCAAATGTTTTCACTCATAACATTTTAATTAACTTCTATGTACTGAAAATAATTAATATGACTGAAACGCATGTTTTACTCACAGGAGGAAATAGATTTATGTTCTGTTCTTGTTGGATTTGATTTTTTTTTTTTTTTAACTAAACCCTATAGTGGTGAAAAAGCAAGAAACTGAGATGACGGCCAATGAGTGGAGTTATATATTCATTGCCCCCTCTTTCTACAATGCTCTGTTGAAATGTGAGCTTGTAATGGTTGTATGTTTGTGTTTCTGATTAATAGTTGCTGTCTTCTACATCTTGATGGAAGACTCATCAAATGTTATTTGCTGTGTAAGACAGATCGTAAAATATACTGTAGGCTATTTTCTCACATTTTTTATTTATTATTTTCCCCCCAGAAATGCACTTCATTAGTTACACTATTCAGTTAATACATAGTCACTGGCCACTTTATTAGAAACACCTACCTTGTATCTCTTGCAGATGTACAGTTACAGACTGCAGCCTATTGATGCTCAATAATAGTTACCTTCTAGCTCTTCTTCATTGCTGTGCTTCCGCTGACCTGATGTTATTTGAGTAGTGGGCAATTCTGAACACATCAGTGATACTAACCTGCTGTTGGCAAAATAGTGTGTGGTGCTGGTAAGACTGTATAAGGCACAGCTTTGTACTTGCTTAAGGTTTTAGAGCTTATTTGGCTCATTAGACTTTAATCCAAGTCAGGTGTAATCAATTCCAGAGCGCAATAAATTCTGTGATCCTTTAAAACTTCTCAAGGAGCTTACACTCAACAGCCATGGGCTCATCCAAGCAGCTGGCTGAGGATCTGAAACGAAAAATGATTGACTCTTACAGAGCAATATAAAACTACACAAAATCTGAACGCCTTCTGAGTACAGTTTTCACTGAAGTAATTAAGTAATGGAAGTTGAGGAAAACTGTTGAAGTCAAGATCTGGAAGCTCCAGGACAGTCTCTGATAGAACTGATCAAACAAAGGACCTACAGTGATATTTGCGGGCACCAAAATAATGATGCACGAGTTTACTGTGCAGTGTTGTTGCGTAAACATCATCTGCATAGAAGAGTCGTCAGAATTGACCTTAACCGTGATCTCATCACAGAAATCAATGTCTGAAGTATGGAAAACACTTAAGTAAAACAGGCATTTTGGAAACCAATTCTGTGGTCGATGAAACCAAAATTGGACAGTGACCAAAGAGGAAAAAAGGAGAAGCATTTCAATAAAGAACACCTTGCCAACTCTTAAGCATGGGGGTGGTTCTGTTATACTTAAGGGTTGGCGCAGGAAATGTTGTGGGGATGCAGGGAAGGAAGAATTTTACTAAATGTCAACAAATCCTGAAAGCTGATGTCCCACATTTGCAGTGACACTGAAGATGAAAATAGGTTGAATATTACAATACAATGATCTAAAACATTAATCAAAATCAACCTTGCACTACTTCAAGAAATGTAAGCTTAATATTTTGGACTGACTCACAGTCCCCTAACTTGAACATTATTATAAATGTGTGGTT